>JAKUCV010007089.1:18193-29432 GCA_028386065.3 Turnera subulata | reverse complement strand
GGGCACGTGGGGAGCCTTTGTGTTTCATGCCAAGAATAGAACTTGACAAAGTCTTGTGCAAGTGGTTGCTGAAAGCTAAAGACTAAGACCATTCCATGCATTCTTTTGACGTGAGGGTGATTGGCCAAGTCAAGTGGGCTGGCCCCTTCCTTTCTTGTCCATCTTCTCATGGCTTTGGGCTTTCAAAGAATAGGTCCATAAAGGTCTTGGGCTTCTCTTTGTAAGGAGTCTTGAGCCCAACCCAAAAGGCTTCATCATGGGCTTGAATATTTCTTGGCCTAATTGTCCTTGTTGGGCTTGTGAGCTTGATGGGCTTTAGCTTGGATAATTCTTCAATGCTTGGTGTGACCACATAAACTCCAAGGAACATGATTAATTCAGGGGGTTTTTGGGCAAAATTCGTTTGAGAGGGAGCAGCCCTGATGATGTCACATGTTAAGCCACGTGGTAATGGTTTGTAAGGGTTGGAGCTCTCCGCATAGGCAACCTGTGCAAAAGATTGCACATCTCGTCCGGAAATCCAATCATTTGGTCCTCATAAATTGCCAAGCAACACATGGACTGAATTTAGGGGACTTGGAGAAGAATTCTGGGCACTCGCTTCCCTCGTGTAACGTGGCATTGATGCTGCATGGGCAGCCTATGGTGGGTCTGTACCTCTTGTTTGAAAAATCTAACTTTTATTTCTAAAATATATAAAAATTATTAAAAACTTTAAAGAAATGAAATAAAAGGATAAAAGGGAGAAAATACGACAAAAGAGATGAATAAATAGGATAAATATCGTTTTGCAAGCTAGAAACCGTTGAAAGAACCCGTGAAATGAGTGCAAAATGCGCACTCATCAGTTTTTCATTTATAATAAAGAACAATTGTTGTTCTATTTATTTGAATGATGTTTATTATGGTGGTGCACATTTAATCAATGGTTTTTATATTCTAGATCTTGAAAACCCGATCTAACATTAAAACCGAAAGGGTCAAATTGAATGATTCTAATACGACCTATCTTTGGCATTGTCGTTTGGGTCATAAAAATGGGACTCGCATATCTAAACTCCATATGGATGGACTCTTAGACTCATTTGATTTTGAATCATATGAGACATGCGAATCATGTTTATTGGGCAAGATGACAAAGACTCCTTTTACTGGTAAAGGTGAAAGGGCTTCAGACTTATTAGGACTTATACATTCTGATGTATATGGTCCTATATCTACACAGGCTAGAGGTAGGATCCAATACTTCATTACGTTTACTGATGATTATAGTAGATATGGCTATGTGTATCTTATGAAGCACAAGTCAGAATCCTTTCAAAGATTCAAGGAATTCAAGAATGAAGTACAGAATCAATTCGGGAAAAATATTAAAATGCTTCGATCTGATCGAGGAGGCGAATACTTAGACCGAGAATTCTTGATCATCTGAAGGAATGTGGTATAGTATCACAACTTACTCCACCTGGCACACCTCAATGGAATGGTGTATCTGAAAGGAGAAATCGAAATTTGTTAGACATGGTTCGTTCCATGATGAGTCAAGCTGACCTTCCACCTTTTTTTGGGGACATGCTTTAATGACAGCTGCTTTTACACTTAACCGTGTTCCATCTAAATCAGTTGAAAAGACACCGTATGAGATGTGGACTAGGAAACGTCCTAGTCTGTCTTTCATGGAGATTTGGGGTTGTGAGGTTTACGTTAGACGACAAACATCAGACAAACTTGGCCCTAAATCTGATAAATGCAATTTTGTTGGATATCCTAAAGAAACTAAAGGATATTATTTCTATAATCCCGTGGAACAAAAGGTGTTTGTTGCACGTATTGCTGTTTTTCTAGAAAAAAATTTATTTCTAGAAGGATCAGTGGGGGAAAAGTAGAACTCGAAGAAGTTCGAGAACAACAAGAGATTATAGAGACTGAGATGGAACAAGAACAGGAGCCACAAGTTGTTGTGGGTGAAAATTCTGTACTTGTAGCACATGGACCTCGTAGGTCTGATAGGACTTGGCGTGAGCCTGAGAGATATGGATTTTTTTGACTCATGCCGGGGACGTGATGCTCATGGATCAAGATGAGCCCGTTTCCTATCAACAAGCTATTACAGGTCCAGACCCTGAGAAATGGCTTGAAGCATGAATTCTGAGATGGAATCCATGTATAAAAACAAGGTTTGGACCTTGGTTGATCCACCTGAATTGGTTAAACCCATTGGGTGCAAATGGGTCTATAAGAAAAGGACTAACATGGATGGTAATGCTGTTACCTTTAATGGGCGATTGGTCACAAAAAGGTTTCAAACAAGTTCATGGTGTTGACTATGATGAAACTTTTTTTCCAGTTGCCATGGTTAAATCCATCCGAATTCTTTTGGCCATAGCTACATACCATGATTATGAAATCTGGCAGATGGATGTCAAAACTGCTTTCCTTTATGGAAATCTTTTAGAGGATGTGTATATAACACAACCTAAAGGTTCCGTCACTCCAGTAAATGCTGGCAAAGTATGCAAATTGCAGAGATCCGTTTATGGATTGAAGCAAGCCTCTTGGAGTTGGAATCTTCGTTTTGATGAAGTAATCAAACAGTTTGGTTTCATCAAGAATGAAGATGAGCTATGTGTTTACAAGATGGTTAGTGGGAGCATCGTTATTTTCTTGCTATTATATGTGGATGGCATTCTGGTCATTGGGAATGATGTTCCATCACTACAGTCCGTAAAGACTTGGTTAAGGAAAAACTTCTCAATGAAGGACTTAGGTGAAGCTGCCTATGTGTTAGGTATAAAGATCTATAGAGATAGATCTAAAAGGCTTCTTGGCCTAAGTCAGAGTACATACATTGACAAAGTACTTAAAAGGTTTAGTATGCAAGATTCCAAGAAAGGGATTTTGCCCATGTCACATGGTATAACTCTCTCAAAGAATCATTGGCCTAGTACAACTAAGGAGAGAGAACGCATGAGTAAGATCCCATATGCATCTGCAATAGGATCTATCTTGTATGCTATGTTGTGTACTCGACTAGATGTCTCATATGCATCAAGTGTCACAAGTAGGTATGAAGCTGATCTCAGTGAGAGTCACTGGACAACTGTGAAGAACATCCTAAAGTACTTGAGAAGGACTAATGGTGCATTGCTTGTTTATGGAAGCATTGATGAGCTTGTTGTAAAGGGTTACACAGATGCTAGCTTCCAAACTGACAGGGATGATTTTAGATCACAGTCAGGATATGTGTTTTGCCTTGGCGGTGGTGTTGTGTGCTGGAAAAGTTCCACAATTACTAGTGATTCTAAGCCAACCTTATCATCTGAAGGTCGAATAATTAATTTTCCTTGTGAGCAAGCAAGCACATGGAAATTCATTAGATTGGAAAAACTTTTTGTTTTTCAACAATAATTCTACGCATCATTATTAATCCGGGATGACCATCTGATCACTCCAAATAAGAAATCCATGAGCCAACTTTGGGTTAGTTCCAGCTTTAGGCTTAATATAATAACTTTTAATGACTTGAACAGTCTAAAGGATAACTCAGGTAATCTTTCTGTAATTTGTTTGTTACATGCGGTAGTGGCCTTTGTAATATAGAGATATTCAGCATCTCTTCCACTTATTGTCTCAAGATAATATAAGTTTGACACGAATATTAATAAATTCATTTGAGATTTGCAAAAAATATCCTTCATTATCCTTTTATTATTGTAAGTAGCAAAAATTTCTGCTCTTGAGGAGTATAATGAAATTTATGCTCTTCCAGAGCATAAATATATGCTCCTCTAGAGCATAGTAAAACTTGTGCTCTTCCGAAGCATATTAATCTCCTTCTCATTTTGTGATTGTACTTATCAAATGCTATTTACAAATAATTTTTGTTTATTAAATACAGAATGTGTTATTGTATTGTCTCCAGGACAAATGCTTGAGTCATTATTCTAGAAATCATAGTTTCATATTTGATGAGTGCGCATTTTGCACTCAATTCCGGGTTATTTTCACGGTTTTAACTTGCAAATATTATACATTTTGTTTGATTATGTGGTTTTCTTCTTTGTTTTCCATTTTATTTTTAATAAAACCCCTTTGCTAGTCTTTTGGTATTTTTCATGCATTTTTAGTTGCCAAACCACCAAGTTTCAGGGACAGATGTGCAGTTCCAGCATAAGCTGCCTATGTGAATTATTCCAGCACGAGCAGCCTATAGACACGTGGCAAGACAGGATGAAGCCTCCCTGAATTTGGGCCAAGGATCCTTATAAGAACAGCCAAGACCTATGATGGACCAATTCATGATGGCCACAAGCCCATCGTGAAGAAGGAAAAGCCCAAACTTAGACTTTTGTTTGCTGTTCACGTGAGAAATTCCAAGCCAGGTTCTTTTGTTTGCTGTTAACATTAAAAGGAATTGGTCTTGGTGATATGGCGCCTCATGCATGAAAAGAGGACAGCACCCACGTTGCGTGGAAAAGGAGGGATGGAGCTGGTCTTTGCTTCTAATTTTGGAGGGAAGAAGTGGTCCTCCACTTACTAATTTTGGCGGAAAAGTGAGGAGCCACACATGCTCCACTTTTGGCGCCACCTGCATCCATTCCTAGCCATCCAAGATGGTCCCCCCTGCACTATAAAAAGCAAGCAAAGCAAGGAACAAAGGCATCAAGTTCTCTACCAAGGAAAAATTGGCAAAAACACAAATAGCTTAGGATTTGTACTTTTATTACTTTATAATTCTGGTTTGGCTTCAGCTTTTGGAAAATTCTTGTCTTGGAGATTTGTCTCATTTTATTCAAGGTTGGCTCCATCTACTTGTAAGTTTAATCCTTTAATTTATTATGGTGAATTATTTCCAAGTATTTATTATTTTCTTTAAGGCTATGTCTTGCTATAATTCTTGTCTAGGATTAGGGGTTGAACTTGTTAATGTTTCCATGCTTATTTAATTAAAGTTTTATTTCTGAATTTATTTTCTTTTAATCCGGTAATGAATCTTCACTATGTTATTTGACAGGCCATCGTTTAGCATAAATTTATAATAGGGAAACGTTAAGTGACAACGTCGTTTGCCTATAGAAAAGCATTAACTGGGCTTTAAAAACCGACCTCGAGGGAGGCGTGCTTTTTATTGGAGATTAAGTAGGTAAATTTCTTAATGCTCGTAGTTTATTTCATCACTGGCAAATGGATAGTGGACGTAAACTAGAAAGGGATTTTACGGCACTATGAGAATAGGTTATCGATCTAGCTTAGATTTACCGTTTCTTTTAAGAGAGTTTATTTTCAGAATTAATCCATAGATTTTACATAGGATAGCTATGTGGTGACAGAACATGGTCTGCTTATGCTGAATTTAATTACATGGAAATGTTGGCAAGGAATTCTCCGAAGTCCTAGATATTTAATATTATTGAATTTTAATCGTTTCTATTCGCTTTCGTTTTCCAATTCAATCATCAATCCTCAACATTATTTATTTCTCTAGATAATCATAAGTTGCTTAGTTGAATAGTACTTAACAAAGATCTCTGTGAGACGACCTTGTGTGCTACAACAACCCTGTATACTTGCAAGAAGCTATCAAGTTTTTGGCGCCGTTGCCGGGGATCGGCGTTAATATTATTTAACTTAGTAATAAGGTTAATCTAGATTTTTATTTTTCATTTTCTTTTTCATCCGTTTGTTTAGTTTTGTTCGTCTTTCTTCAGGTTTCTTTAGTGCATGAATACAAGAAGCTCGGGAGTACCACCTGGAAAACAAGATCCCGAGGTCGAGAGAACTTTTTGGAAGCGTATCCGCGAGCAGAGGCTCGAGAAGAAATCGAAGGACGAAACTTCGTCCGATGGAAGAATGGCAGAACATAACAACAACGAGTGGGAGGTGGTAGTCCGATACGGACCTCGGCACAGGCCGGTCCAGGATTTCTCCATCCCCGATGCAACCCTTGCACAGTCCAGCGTAGTACGCCCACCTGTGCAAGCAAATAACTTTAAGCTGAAGCCGGCTCTGATCAAAATGGTCCAAAATGAACCTTTCGGAGGTTCCTCCTCGGAAGACCCAAATCAGCATTTGCCAAATTCCTAAAAATCTGCGATACCATCAAGGTAAATGGAGTCTCCGAGGACGCTATCAAGCTGCGCCTTTTTCCATTCTCACTCAAGGATAAGGCAAAGGCGTGGTTAACCGCACAACCTCCTGGGACGTTTGGTACATGGGCTGCTCTTTCACTGGCATTTTTGAAGAAATTCTTTCCACCCAGCAAGGCCATGACATTAGTGGAGAAATTCTATGCCGCCCTAAACGAATCCCTCCGTGCACATGTTGATGTTGTGGCTGGAGGAGTAGCCTTAACCAAAGATGCTGAGGATGTGTACGAATTGTTCGAACACATCGCCAACAATAAATTCGAATGGCCAGGCGAGCTCACAAGAACAGCCGGAGTTCTTGAACTTGACGCAATGAGCCTGGTGAACGCCAAGTTGGATGCCATTTTGAAGTTGAATAGGAAAGGACAATCCCATTCCTGTGCTAGATGCGAAGGAGGTTATTGGGAATGCCCGGCAGAAGGAGGCTATGAGCAAGCATGCCAAGAGCAAGCGAGTTACATCAACTAAAGAGTCCAGAAGGACCCTTATTCAAACACCTACAACCGAAGTTAGAGGGACCACCCTAACTTCTCTTGGAAGCCTCAACAGCCCCACAAAAACCAAAATCAAACCGGAAGAGGTCCTCCCGGATATCCTCCTAAACAACCTGCATAGGCGTACCAACAAGCGTATCAACCAGCACCTAAAAACGACTTGCACTCGCTACTCAAGTCCTTTATGGAAGAACAATGGCAAGTCGTGAAAGGGCTTTCTGACAAGAATAACAATCTCAAGAGTCAGATTGCACAAGTTGGCCCTAGTCAGGGAAATCCTGGCAGATTACTGGGAAAACCGGAGGTGAACCCTAACGCCCATTGCAATGCAATTACTCTTAGGAGTGGTACTCAACGCGAAGAGCATCAACCACCTTCAGCCCCGCTAAAAGAAGCCGAGCATGGCCTGGCCATGCAAGAAGACAAGCCTGCGGAGCATGAGCAGGCTGTGTCAGCCGAAAAGGGGAAGGCTAAGAAAGATGAAGTTAAGGCCAATGTTCGACCTATTCCCTTCCCTCAACGGCTCAACCCACTGGTGCATGATAAGACGTTCGGACGTTTCTTGGACTTTATGAAAAAGCTCTACATCAACATTCCATTCATAGAAGTCGTATCCCAAATGCCTACATATGCAAAATTCTTAAAGGACATCTTGTCCAAAAAGAATAAATTGAATGACAACAGGGATGGTGGCACGGACGGGAGAATGTAGTACGATTATTCAGAAAAAGCTTCTAGATCCCGGGGCATTCACTATCCTCTACGACATAGGGAAGGCACGCATTGAGAGAGCACTTTGCGATCTAGGCGCAAGTGTTAGTGTGATCCCTCTGTCAATCAGCAAACAGCTCAACCTAGGGGATTTAAAACCTACTACTATGTCACTCCACCTAGCAGATAGGTCTGACAAGTATCCAGTGGGAATTTTGGAGGATGTTCCTATCAAAGTTGGGAACTTCTTCGTCCCGGTTGATTTCGTGGTTCTCGATATGGAAGTAGACAACCACGTTCCAATCATCTTGGGACGACCCTTTTTGGTAACTGCCGGTGCCATAATCGATGTCAAGGGAGGAAAGATCACACTACAAGTCGGGTCTGAGAAAATTTGTTACGCTGTTAACGAAGTAATTCGCAAAGGAGTACCAGATGATTCCTGCTACCGACTTGACATCGTTGAAATAACGGATAAAGATCCTCCTGCACAAGCAGACTGTGCAGACCCTCTGTTGGCATGCATCGCTCTTAATAAAGGGACTCGGGATCCAGATCCTGAGATAGTAGATAGTGCACGCCAACTTGAGGTCCTGTCTCTGACGTCTGCCGAAGAAAACAAGAGAATTGAAGAATTAAGCAAGATGGCAGACGACTCAACAGCTGACGATGCCCCAAAGGTTGAACTAAAGCCTCTTCCGCCCAAACTTCATTATGCATTCCTGGGTCCTATCCCTTCGTACCCAGTAATCATAAACACAAGCCTGACGGAGGAAGAGGAAGAGAAGCTGTTGAGTGTTCTAAAGGCACACCGAAAAGCGATCGGGTATTCTATTGATGATCTCACAGGGATAAGTCCCTCATTTTGCACCCATAGAATACTCCTGGAAGACGGCGACAAGCCAGTGATCGAGCGCCAGTGACATCTCAATGAAAACATGAAAGAAGTCGTCAAGAAAGAGATCTTGAAGTTGCTAGACGCCGGGATAATATATCCCATTTCGGAAGGTGAATGGGTCTCCCCTGTTCACGTAGTGCCAAAGAAAGGGGGAATGACTGTCGTGGAAAATGAAAACAACGAGTTAATCCCCACAAGGACAGTCACCAGATGGCGCATGTGCATCGACTATAGGAAGTTGAATAGCGTCACCCGGAAGGATCATTTCCCACTCCCCTTCATTGACCAGATGCTCGAGAGGTTGGCAAAGCACTCCTACTTTTGCTACTTGGATGGATATTCGAGTTTCTTCCGGATCCCTATCCACCCTGCTAATCAAGAAAAGACAACATTCACATGTCCTTATGGCACATTCGCCTATCGGAGAATGCCATTTGGCTTGTGCAATGCTCCGGCGACATTCCAGTGCTGTATGATGGAAATCTTTTCCGACATGATCGAGGAAATCATGGAAGTCTTTATGGATAATTTCTCGGTCTACGGAAAGACTTTTGATGAATGTCTCGCCAACCTTTCTCAAGTCTTGCAGAGATGCAAAGAGGCCAACTTAGTTCTCAACTGGGAAAAGTGCCATTTCATGGTACAAGAAGGAATAGTTCTGGGCCACACCATCTCCGAACGTGGAATAGAAGTTGACCGTGCAAAAATCGAGGTGATCGAGAAGCTGCCCGCTCAACAAATGTTTGAGGAATTCGAAGTTTCTTAGGCCACGCCGGGTTTTATTGAAGGTTCATCAAAGATTTTTCAAAGATCACTAAACCTTTGACTAATCTTCTCATCAAGGCTGTACCTTCGTATTCGACCAAGAGTGCCTCGAAGCTTTTGAGAAGATCAAGCAAGCTCTAATCTCAGCTCCTATCATACAACCACCTGACTGGAGCCTTCCTTTCGAGATTATGTGCGATGCCAGTGATTTCACAGTGGGGGGCTGTCTTGGGACAAAGGAAGGATAATAAATTGCATGCAATTTATTATGCTAGCAAAACACTCGATGATGCACAGGCCAATTATGCAACCACGGAAAAGGAGATGCTTGCGGTAGTTTTTGCCATCGAGAAGTTTTGCTCTTATCTTCTTGGATCCAAAATTATAGTACACACCGATCACTCAGCTCTCAAGTACCTCACGCAGAAAAAAGATGCTAAACCGAGACTGATTCGGTGGGTTTTGTTGCTCCAAGACTTTGATCTCGAAATTCGAGACAAAAAGGGAACCGAGAACATGGTAGCTGATCATCTCTCGAGATTGGCCCAAGATTTCATTCTAAATGAGGAAGCATTACCCATTGATGACTCCTTCCAGAAGAACAGTTGGCAACCCTCGAAGCGGCAGTTATTTGTACAACCCCATGGTACGCTGACTTTGTCAACTACTTAGCTAGCGGAGTCCTGCCCCCAAATCTATCACATCAGCAGAAGAAAAAATTCTTCTCTGATGTCAAAAATTATTTCCGGGATGACCCGCTACTATTCCGAATGTGCAGCGATGGGGTGATCCGCAGATGTCTGCCCGAGGACGAGGTCGACAACCTTCTTTACAACTGTCATGCTTCATCTTATAGCGGTCAATTCAGCACAAGAAAAACGGAAGCAAAAGCAGTGCAGAGTGGATTCTTCTGGCCTAGTCTATTCAAAGATGCTAGAAAATTCACTCAATCCTGCGATCGCTGCCAACGCATGGGGAACTTCTCGCGGCGCCATGAGATGCCACAACAGGGCATTCTGGAGGTCGAACCTTTCGATGTATGGGGGATCGACTTTATGGGACCATTCCTGTCTTCCCGATCAAATTGTTACATCCTTGTTGCAGTCGATTACGTCACAAAATGGGTGGAGGCCATCGCTTCACCAACAAACGATGCACGGGTTGTTGTCAGATTTCTAAAGAAAATTTTCTCACGATTCGGCACACCAAGAGCATTGATTAGTGATGGCGGCACCCACTTTTGTAACAAGAAGTTGGAGGATGTGCTCCGTAAATACGGAGTAACCCATAAAGTTGCTACCCCCTATCATCCTCAGACGAGCGGTCAAGTGGAAGTCTCCAATAGGGCTATTAAGTAGATCCTGGAAAAGACTATAAGCTCTTCAAGAAAAGATTGGGCTATCAAGCTCGACGACGCTTTATGGGTTTACCGGACTACTTACAAGACCCCTATCGGGACGACTCCTTATCGGCTCGTCTACGGGAAGTCATGCCACCTCCCTTTCGAGCTCCAACACAAGGTATATTGGGCAATCAAAACATTAAACTTTGATCCCAAAGCAACAGGAGAGTGCCACTTGTTACAGCTCGATGAGCTGGAAGAAATCCGTTTGGATGCCTACGAGAACGCCAGAATTTACAAGGAGAGGACCAAACGGTGGCACGACAAGCGGATTTTGAAAAAAAATTTCCAGGCTAGAGACTACGTTCTACTTTTCAACTCCCGACTAAAGCTTTTCCCTGAAAAACTTCGGTCACGATGGTCGGAACCTTTCGAGGTCACCCGAGTCTTCCAGTCTGGCGCCGTTGAAATTCGGAGCAAAGATGACGGTACTTTCACAGTGAATGGGCAGCGTCTCAAGTTGTACATTCCCGAAGAGCCTATCAGACAAGAGGTAGTGCTACCGTTCACCTGTTAGAACCTATGTCTTCATGGTTCATTCATTACAGGTTTTGATAAATGACAAACCAAGATCATAACCAAGATGAAGCAAAAAGAAATCAAGCAAACAAGTACTCAACCAATGTGATCAAGAATTCAAGTGAAGATATGATCAAGAGTTGAAGTGCAAAGAAGAGCAAGAGAAGTTAGGACCCATTTGTACAAGGTAAAACACTCAACTTCTCTTAGGCATTGGCTCAAACAAAACACATTTCAATCATACAATTCATTAGCATGTTTTCAAACATAAAGATGTGTTTTTAGTCCAAAACATCGATGTTGT
>JAKUCV010007088.1:137181-246025 GCA_028386065.3 Turnera subulata | reverse complement strand
TGACGATTCCGGGAAGGTCACGGTTCGTGTGGATACCGTAGAGGAGCGGGTCTTCTTCTTGCTCTAACTGATTCGTTCCAGCTTCGTCTTGATCTAGATGATTTGTTCCAGCAGTTGGGTGAAAGACCTCAACCGAACAAGGTACGAAATTTTGTTATGCGGTTTATATGCTTCACATGTGGTTCTTGGTTTAGTTTCCATTGCTTCCGCTGCATTTTATGCTTGTATATGAATGTCATATTGCTTACGGAAACTTACAGACAACTGGCGAGAAAGCTTCATCATAGTCAATACCATGAACTTGCTTGAAACCTTTTGCCACCAATTGCCCTTTATAGGTAATCACATTACCATCCATGTCGGTCTTTTTTTTAAAGACCCACTTGCACCCTATGGGTTTTACCCCTTCAGGTGGATCAACCAAGGTCCATACCTTGTTTTGATACATGGATTCCATTTCCGAATTCATGGCTTCCAGCCACTTCTTAGAGTCCGGACCCGTGATGGCCTGCTGATAGGATGTGGGCCCATCCTCTTCTATGAGCATCACGTCCCCAGTATGAGTCATGAGAAATCCATATCTCTCAGGCTCGTACCGAGTCCTACCTGATCTATGCGGTCCATGTGTTACAGGCACAGGATTCTCATCCACAACATCTTGTGGCTCCTGTCCTTGTTCCATCTCAGCCTCAATGTCTCGAACTTCTTCGAATTCTATTTTCCTCCCACTGATTCTTCTAGAAATAAATTCTCTTTCTAGAAAAATAGCAGTCCGAGCAACAAACACTTTGTGCTCGGTGGGATTATAGAAATAATACCCTTTAGTTTCCTTTGGGTATCCTACAAAGAGGCATTTGTCGGATTTAGGGCCGAGTTTATCTGATGCTTCACGTCTCACGATAAGCCTCACAACCCCAAATTCTCATAAAAGACAAATTGGGACGCCTCCCAGTCCATATCTCATATGGTGTCTTTTCGATCGATTTAGATGGAACACGGTTAAGTGTAAATGCAGTACTCAATAATGCATGTCCCTAAAATGAAGAAGGAAGGTCAGCTTGACTCATCATCGAACGAATCATGTCTAACAAGGTTCTATTCCTCCTTTCGGAAACAACATTCCATTGAGGCGTACCCGGTGGAGTGAGCTGTGATACTATACCACACTCCTTTAGATGATCAAGAAATTCTCGGCCTAAGTATTCACCTCCTCGATTTGATCGAAGCATTTTATTTCTCTTGCCGAGTTGATTCTGTACTTCATTCTTGAATTCTTTAAATTTTTCAAAGGATTCTGACTTGTGTCTCATTAGATACACATAGCCATACCTACTGAAATCGTCAGTAAATGTAATGAAGTATTGAAATCCACTTCTAGCTTGTGTCGACATCGGTCCACATACATCACTATGTATAAGACCTAACAAGTCCGAAGCTCTTTCACCTTTACCGGTAAAAGAAGCCTTCGTCATCTTGCCTAACAAACATGACTCAAATGTCTCAAATGATTCAAAATCAAATGAGTCTAAAAGTCCATCTTTATGGAGTTTAGATATACGAGTCTCATTTATATGGCCCAATCGACAATGCCAAAGATAAGTTTTATTAGAATCGTTCATTCTAACCTTCTTTGTATTAACGTTATAAATTGCGGTTTCTAGGTTAAGAACATACAAACCATTGCTTAAATACGCACCACCATAATAAACATCATTGAAATAAATAGAACAACAATTGTCCTATATTACAAATGAAAAACCTTTCTTGTCAAGACAAGACACAGAAATCAAATTCCTGCTTATGGTCGGTACATAATAACAATTGTCTAGTTCTAAAACCAAACCACTCGGTAAGGTAAGATAGTAAGTTCTTACGGCTAATGTGGCAACTCTTGCTCCATTTCTGACACGTAGGTCTATCTTACACTTTGCCAACCTCCTACTCTTTCTCAGTTCCTTCACATTTACACAAATGTGAGAACCACATCCGGCATCTAATACCCATGATGCTGAGAAAGAGATATTAGCTTCTATAATGAAAATACCTGAAGCGGAAGTCTTACTTCCCTTCTACTTCTTTACCTCTTGAAGGTAAACAGGGCAGTTACGTTTCCAATGATCGGACTTTCTTGCAATGGAAGCATTGACCTTCCTTTGCAACACCACCATTGGGTTTCAGCACTTGTGAAGAAGATGCACCAAACTTTTTGGCAAATTTCTTCACCTTGCCCTTACCCTTTCCCTTGCTACTTCCAACCATCATAATGCTGTTGGATTTGTTTGCCTTCATCTGTTGCTCAGCTATTCCTAACATGTTGAGCAACTCAGATAAGGAATTGTCAAGATGATTCTTATAGAAGTTTATGACAAATTGGCTGTAACTATCCGGCAACGATTGCAGGACTAGATCAACAACCAACTCCTTCTGCAAAGGAAAACCAAGACCATCAAGGCTCTCAATGTATCCAATCATTTTAAGCACATGAGGTCTTACGGGTGATGACTCAGCCATCCTGCATTGGTACAATGCCTTAGAGGTCTCATACCTCTCAGGTGTTCGACCACATTGAACGCCCCTAATTTCTCATTTGCTTCTAAAGCTCAGAGTCCATGGTTATAAGCATAAGGCATGATGCATCCAATGCTTCATCAAGATGCTTCTTGTAAGCATCCCTTCCTGCCCTAGAAGCAGTAGGCGCCAGTTCATTTGGAACAGGCCCTTCGAGGACATACAATTTATTTTTTTTGATTGAGGACTATCCTCAAATTACGATACTATTTTAGGAAGTTATTCCCATTCAGCTTTTCCTTCAAAAGGACCGATCGCAGTGATATTGTGATAATGTTTTGTGCCATGGAAATTCTACAACAATGATCTACTCACACAAATAAGAGTCATGCATACAAAATCATTTAATAAGGAATTCTATTAAATGATACTCCTACTATATAAATCAAGACAATCATATAAGTAGGCCAAGATCCACATTTCACTACTAGATAAGTCAGGTTTGGCTGATCACTTACTTCATAGCTATTTAGGTAGACAACTTTTGTCAATTACATCTCATGTAACTCTTGGATAGTTGAGTGAACAACACTTGTTCTTGTCTATCTCATAGACTTAGCTCAACTCCTTGCCTCTAAGTCCTTAATCCTATTAAGATGACCTAGTTACGTCCAAACCCACAATAAGCAGTTCAGATATTACAATTATCCAGTCGCACCTTGTTAGGATAAACATTGGCACCTTGCTTTGGCAAAAACTACCAATTGTTGATCTTAACCTTGATGAGTGCTTATCATGGAAGGCAACACAAGAAGAACTTAATATTTTCATCAACATACTATTCCAATACATTACATGCATGTTTTTGATGAATGTATATTGATGTTTGTAAATTTGGAAACCAAAATTACAAGTGAACATCGATGTTTAAACTTGAACATCGATATTGTGAGAATCTGATTCTCCCAACTATTTGGCAGCACTCAGTATTTTGGCCATATCCAGAGCTGTAGAGCATAGTTTGGTGCAATCTTGGTGTCCCTGGAAAGCTAAGAAGTAGTTCTACAACTTTGCTGTTCAAGCCAGACACCAATTCGGCCTCCTTCTACCCCAAATTTGCTGTTGAAGTCACTGGATTCCAGAACATCGATGTTTAAGCCTTAAACATCGTTGTTTGAAGTTTGCGAATCCACAGAACATCGATGTTGACAATCAAACATCGATGTTGGAGGTTGCTGAACCCTCAAAACATCGATGTTGACAATCAAACATCGATGTCTGAGGTTTCCGAGCCTCAGAACATCGATGTTTACGATCAAACATCGATGTTTGAGGTTGGCGAATGCATAGAACATCGATGTTAACACTTAAACATCGATGTTGGAACTTCTAGAACTCAAGAACATCGATGTTGGAATCTTGAACATCGATGTTATAAGAGTTTTGGAACTTCAAACCAATTTGTCCGAGCTCAAATAACATCGATGTTGTAACTCTTAACGTCGATGTTGTTGAGTGTTTTGCATGAGAACATCGATGTTGGTCACACAACATAGATGTTATGAACATTCGGCCGAGGCTAAACTTCATCAGAACATCGATGTTTGTCACACAACATCGATGTTGTGAAGGTTCGGCCAAGGCTAAACTTCATGCTAACATCGATGTTGGTCTCACCAACATCGATATTATGGCCTAGCAGTACTAGAACGACAATCGTTCTATACACAAATCGACACTCAATTTTTTTTAGTCGAACTCTTCGACTTACTACCATGAACATCTTGATTGGTATCTTATACCAATCAAGTGCTTGTTGTCAAAATATTTTTAACAAAAACACAACATCAACATGTACAAAAAACATTTAGCATATCACATATACAAAATGAATTCCAGCATATCACATATACTAGCATGTACATACTATATCACATATAACATATGAACACATAATTCGGTCTAGCGTTTCACAAGAGGCTCCACTACCACTGTAAGTATCCGGGCATGCAAACTTGACAATCAAGAGCGGCGGAAAAACCCGGAAACCTTGGAGGATCCAAGTGAAGCAACTAAGTCGAACAACAAAAAAGAACATACCTGAAACGGCTAGGATCTTTCACTCAACTGATGATCCGAATCAGCAAGAGCCGAACAGCGATCCCGCCCCTCTACAGTATCCACACGAACCGTTATAACTAGTTGGAATCGTCACACGATCACCAACCCGAGCACCCCCGAACTGATGTGCTAGCAGCAGGTTTCGGAAGCTAGAGTTTGTAGTGTTTTCTTCTTTCTCAATGAAGGTGTGTAGCCTGAAAACTCAAGAACACTCAAGACTCTCTCAAGCTCTATACTCTGAAAATTTCAGACTCAAAGTGATGAAGACCAAAGGCATAATCATATTATGCTTAGTCTAATCCCACTCACAAAAGCAAGGGACAAAGTGGCCAAAACCTTTGGCCAACATGATTAGCTTTTAGCTAATGATGTCTCCACTAATGTCTTAATGGGATTACACATCACCATGCACTGATTATGGTTCAATAAATCAGACATTTAGTGAACCAAACCAGCCCAAAACGACCCTGGTCCAACCACGGTCCAACCATGGTCCAACCATAAACTCAAATACCTGGTTCAACCACGGTCTAACCACAGTTCAACCACCAGCTCGAATTAACGGCTCTAAGTGTGTGACCTTGTAGGCACTTGTAACATCAGGCAATAATTGTAAAATCTCATTTTACAATTATAAGCAAAGAGTGGCGTCTAGCAACACATCATTGCTACCCGAACGACAAGATCAGTACTGATTCAATATGCCTCGGAAACATGTCATCGTCCCTTCGTCCCATTATCAAGATTAAACACGAGACATGGAATATGTCAATCTCGCATATGTTCAATCTCAGTTTCTTGATCCTCGAGTTAACCGCGTAAAACGGATACCTATGATATCACCATATCATAATCCGAGCATGGCCATGCATTTACGGTTCAACTCTATCTAAAAACCATCCGATAATGTACCCGTTATATGGGTTGGACGAATCCCCTCTGGATCATACAAAACCCTCTACAAATTTATCATATACCCAATGATTACACTAAGGTCTACTCATTTACGAAATAGCCAAGAGTAATATCAAAGTATACGACTCATATGCTGGGAACCTTGATGATCTCAGGTCTAAGCACAATACATATAAGAACCGCTATCGACAAACATATAACGTTCCATGTAGCGTTCTTATGTGGGTCGGTCCAGTCCACAAGTTCTCTAACTTGTACCCGTATGTAGAATTCATATCACATATAAATTTTCAACATACGCTAGTCTTAATTTAATATTACAACCCATCCATAATAATAATCGGCTAGGGACATTTAAGAATATAAAATATTCTGGGGTTATAAATATGTGCAAGCGTTTATCTCTTAAACGATATTTATTGGAATAACCTTAATGTGTATACATGACTATAAACAGTCATCCATTGATTGGCTTTTGGGCATATTACACTAACAGATAGGGCCTGAGATGATGGTCCAATTGTTTCCGAGAACTTTGTCCGGAGCTGCCTTGAAATGGTTCATGACTTTGGATAAAAATCGAATTGGCCGATGGGAGGATATGTGTGAGGAGTTCATGAAAAATACAACTACAACACTGAGGTGGATGTTGTAAGTTTCCGTAATCTACATGACACTTCGTATAGAACATAAAATGCACAGCGGAAGTACGGAAACTAACCAAAAACCAAGTGAAGCTTGCACAAACCGCATAACAAATTTTACATACCTGGAAGATTAGGATCTTTCACCTAATAGCTGTAATGAATCAGCAAGAGCTAGACAACGGCCTGGCTCCTCTACGGTATCCACACGAACCATGATCAAGGTGGAGTCGTCTCACGATCCAACTTCCGAGCACTCCCGGACTGGGTGCTAGCTGCAGAAAACGGGAGCTTGTATAGTTGTGGTGTTTTGCTCTTCCTTCTTTCACAAAGAAGAAGAGAGGTGGAAGGGCTGTGTGTTAGCTCTGAAATTTTTCAGAACCCAAAACGTGAGAGAGAGTGGAAGAGAAAAAATCTGATCTCAATCACTCACACCCAAAGGTTCATTAGTGGAGGTGAATGGCCAACACCTTGGCCCCATTGCCCACCATTATATGTCTTAACATAATAATGTTCCACTAACCCTTGTCAGCATGCACAGCACCTAAAGAGGCACAATTATGCAGACAATAAGTGAACCAACCAGCCTAAAACGACTTGGTTCAACCATGGTCCAACCACGGTCCAACCACACCCGGTCCAACCATGGTCCAACCACGGTTCAACCAACTGCTCGAATCAACGGTTCTATGTGTGTGACCCTGTAGGCACTTGTAACATCCGGCAATAATTGTAAAATGTCATTTTACAATTATAAGCAAAGAGCGGCGTCTAGCAACACATCATTGCTACCCGAACGACAAGATCAGTACTGATTCTCCATGCCTCGAAATATGTCATCGTCCCTTCGTCCCATTATCAGATTAAATCGAGACATGGAATATGTCAATCTCGTATATGTTTAATCTCGGTTTCTTGATCCTCGAGTTAACTGTGTAAAATGGATACCAATGGTATCACCATATCATAATCCGAGCACGGCCGTGCATTTACAGTTCAACTCTATCAAGAAACCATCTGATAATATACCCGTTATATAGGTCAGACGAATCCCTTCTTGACTCATCAAAACCCACTACATAATCATCATATACCCAATGATTACCCTTATGTCCACCTAGTTACGGATGACTAGGAATAATATCAATGTACATGACTCATATGTTGGGAACCTTGATGATCTCAGGTCGGAGGACAATTACATCTATAAGAACCACTAATGACATACATATAACGTTCCATGTAGGGTTCTTATGTGGGTCGGTCCAGTCCACAAGTTCTCCAACTTGTACCCGTATGTAGAATTCATATCACATATGCAATTCTCAACATACGCTAGTCTTAATTTATTATTACAACCCATCTGTAATAATAATCGACTAGGGACATTTAAGAATATGAAATATTCTAGGGTTATAAGTATGTGCAAGCGTTTATCTCATAAACGATACTTATTGGAATAACCTTAATGTGTATACATGACTACAAATAATCATCCATGATTGGCTTTTGGGCATATTACACTAACAGATGTGACCAAGAGGGACCTTGAGACAACCAAGCAAGGGGCCCAAGAAACATTTTCGTCCATCATCTCAAGGTGGCGCAGCAAGGCCTCTTTGATGGTGGTGAGGCCCATGGAGGAGGATCAAGTACAAATGGTGATCAAGAACCTTCAACCAATTTACTATGACCATATGGTGGGTAATTACTATGCCAACTTCAAGGCTTTGATGGGGGCAGGAATTCAATTGGAAGATGCCATAACATCTGGAAGGGTTAAGGTTGCTAGACATGCTTCGCCTCAAGGCTACAATGATAAAAGGACGATTGAAGTCAATAATATGGATGCACATGCACCTCGTCCGGTCATCCCATCAAAGAGAAAGTTCACTCCAATGCCCATGCCCATTGGAGAAGTGTTCAAGCAATGCATAAAGGGAGGACTGTTGAAGCCTCTAGAGCCGAAACCATATGCAAACCCCACAGCAAATATTGTGAGTATCACCAGACTCGAGGACATACAGTTGACAACTGTGGAAGCTTGCACCATGCCATTCAGAACTTGATCGATAAGGGGTTGTTGACATTGCCTACCATGCACAGATCTTGATGAATCGAGAGTAGAGAGAGTCTAAATTTTCATACACAGTGATGGTTTAATCCCATTAGACTCACTTTATTTTTAAGCATTTGAATAAATGTACCATTTAGTTCCTCTCAAGGAATAAAATTCTATCCCCTCATCTTTGTGTGGCAAGAATTTTATAAATTTCATAAAAGTCCATTGACTCAACCCGAGAACCTCCTAAAGAACTACGAAGACCTGATTCTGTGGGTGTAACCCATTCCTACTTAAACACTTGCCTTTGTCAACCTTCAAACACATATCCAAGTTAACCTTCAAACATCTATCCATTCCAACATTTATGTAAACCCCATGTCATTCATCTCGAACACTTGTCTAAAAGAATTGCTTCCCAAAAATGAATCTAGCTTCTTAAAGAGTTTTATCCAATTGCACATGTTAAAATGGGTCATTCCCCTTGGGAAAAAAGAAAAGCAAAAAAGAAAAAAAAAATGAGGAAAGAAAAAATGACCCTTAGTGCCTAAATGATTGATTCATCACCTATTTTTTCTGAAATTAAGAGGAAGCCATGAATGAAAAGGACAAGTTTTCTCATATAAACCTACCAAATTCGACTTCCCACGAGACACTATCTTGACAAACAACTCAAATCAAACATCACACCCACAGATACGTAGGTAACCCGACAACGAGCCCGGTCTAATCGGTTCTTAGGTTGGTTTAATGGACAAGATTGGAGTTTGTTCTTGCATCTCAAGGTGAAATATACCACAAGGATATTCAAATGCAAATTTTTTGGGCTCTGTCTCTCAAGATCGACAAAGTGTCATCCCTCTCCCTAGAGCACCTTTTTTCTTTCTCAAGGTTGTTATTTGGTCTCCAGCCAGCTCTAGTTGTCCATTCACCTACCTCCTCAACGGCTTCTCAAACATTTCTCCTACGACTCAGCATGATTGTGTCCCTCTAAGGTTCTGTGGTTGCTACTCCCTTGAAAAAGGCAAAAAAAAAGAAAAAGAAAAAAGTGAAAAAAGAGAAAAAAGTCCGCTAGGTTAAAACCCCGAAAGGGCGACCTAGGCAAAAGTTAGGTCACGCCTGCTAGATTGAAAACCCGAAAGGACGGTCTAGGCAAAAGTAAGGCAAAAATAGGGAGAGTAGCCACTGGCCATAAAGGAGTGCCTGAACCTCAGCCATTCCCACAATGTCTCCTTGATTCCGACCCCATCGCTTGCAAAACGATCTCTCAAGCATCTAGAAGTTTTTAGTCGACCACTCATGGGGTTCTTATTAGAAGAAAATAGTTCATGGTCATTGAGGATTCTTCACATGAAGCTTTAGTTTTTTATGGAATAATTCACCTTTTCCCAAGTTGCTTAACTTTCACTTTGGCTCGAACACTTTTCAAAGCTCATGCATCATATTAGGGGCATTTGCATCCAAACACACCATGTAGGAATAAGATCACACTCGCATTCATACATATGGAAGTAGAAAGCACATGCATTCAAGAGGCAAACACATCTTTGTAGAATTTGGGGGTACTTGCATCCAAAAACAAGCATGTAGAAACTAGGAGCATTGACACACCAACATACAAATAGGAACTAGGGGCATCCCCATGCATTGAAAAAACGACACGCTTAGACATGCTCATGCATCATTTACAAGTAGAATATGGATTCTTTGAGAAGGTAGACTTGGTTGAGGACAAATGATCAATGAAAGTGACAACATCTTAAATTCATCACTCGACATAGACTTACATTTCTTGGGGTTGATGGCTACAGGGGCAAGGCATGCCTGAATCTTTAGAAGACTTTGTCTATAGAACACCGGGCATGCCATGCCCGCACTCGAGGTATAGACACTATGATCAATCGCAGACCCTAGGGGCACGGCGGCCCCCAGTTTTTTATTGATGTTGGGCATTCATGATAAAATATAAGGCCCAAGTTTTTTAAGTTGATGCATGTTGTCTTGGCATTCGAGGAAATGTAAGTCCCAGCTTTTGTTGATGAGTCGAGATGTGAGCTTGGGCATTCAAGGAGATGTATGCCCCAACTTTCGTTGTTGAGTATGGGCATTCTTAATAGAACGAGTTAGGCCAAACCCTTTTGTGAATTGATACTAGGGGCACGGTACCCGAACCTTTATTGATTATGGACCGGTGAGCTTGAGAAATAGAGTAGACTTCCAGCTGTGGGTAAAGGGCATGCTTAGCCTCCAATCTTATGATCTCTTGATCCTCCTTTGGTCGCTTGGCCATATCCTCATGGATAAGTTCTCTTGATCCCCCTTTAGTCGCTTGGCTATATACTCATGGATAAGATCTCTTGATCCCACTTTTAGTCGCTTGGCTATATCCTCATGGATAAGATCTCTTGACACCTCTTTTAGCCTCTTTGACTATGTCCCTCTAAGAAAGACAAACGATGGTATGGAGGCAAAGTACCCTGGTCGAAGTAAGAATACGTAACCAAACCCCACTTAGGGTACCGTGCCGATAGTGCATTAGAAAAAAATCCCTCTAGGGTAAGGATGATAGATTTTCAAGAGAGAAAAGGAAAGTTTTCCCAAAGAGATAAATCCCGAACCTTCAGGATGAGGTGATTTCCGACAACCATGAAACTGGGATGAGATGATTCCAACAAATCGAGGGCCAGTCCCTCAAACCTTCCGGCTGAGATGATTCCCGAAGCGGAGCATGGGATGCTCCGAACCCTCGCCACACACCATGCACATTAATCATTCAAATTTGGTTGTTCCTATCTTGCGTTGTTTCGTCCTTAGTCTATAAGGACTCATCAATGAGGGGCATCTGTGAACACCCAAATTTGACCCACTAACATTTCATTAAAATTAGATTCTAGACATGCATAAACACAAGGTTAATGTGATGATTTGATTTTGAGTGAAGGCAAGAAAGGCATTTAACTTAGTGGAATTAATGTATTTTGATGACATAAACCTTTATGCACTTAAATCCTAGGATTAATGAGATGATTTAACCTTAGGATAAAACATATGATAAGGTTTATTTGCATTAAAATATATTTGGGCCTTTTTATTTGTTTTTTCCCAATAATAATGAGATGATTTATTCTTGGATTATAAATAGATTTAAGGGTCCAAGTTAATTATTCTCCAGAGTTTGTCCAGCCCATTAACACATTTCTTGCAGATCAATTTTAGCTCTGATTTTCGTGGAAAATCAGAGTTAATTATCTTTTAAGTAGATTTTGCATTTTTGGTATGATTTTGGGTGTTAATGTGCAATTTTTTGATTATGGAATAATTTAGGGGAGTGCTAATCAAGTAATTGAGTGATTCTGGGTAGATTAGGAGTTGATTACGCGGTAGGATCAAATCAGAGCTGAATTAGGGGGATTGAGGAGCAAAAAAGGAAAGAACGCACAAAACCGGGAGGGCCCGACGGTCATCACGGGATGGCAACCAAGCCCTGGCGGTCTTGTGGCCATGACCGCCGGTCATGGCGGTCATCCAAGCCATGACCGCCGGCCATGGCGCTCATGGGTGCCCAGGATCTCCGAAAATCTCCGATTTTGTTTCTTTTTCGATCCCACGCGGTTTTGGACTAGATTTTCGGGCATAAACTTCACCATTAAGCTGGTCCATGCCCCTAGGCTGCCCAGAACACTATAAATAGAACCCCTCACACACATTTCAAGGGACACACAATCTTTCTCACATACACACCCATAAGCTCTTCTTGCTTGGAGAAACTCTACTTCTCCAAGCTTAGAAATATTTTCTAAGGCAGAAACTCTGGAAGATTTTCCTGGGGAGCATCAAGCAGTAGTCTAACAAGGAGGAATCAAGAAGAGGATCAACCATAGAGGTAAGGAGTGGCAAGAAGGTGGGTGTAGAACTCGACCCATTGCAAAGAGCTAGAGGAGGGCTACATAAGGTATTCCTGAATCCTTTTTGATTGATTGCTGATGCTTTTGATGATGTAAGTGGCTGATTAGTGCCATGTTTAGAACTACGTGGCTTTGACCCCGATCACTCGGGTACGTAGGTAGTCTCGGTCTCATAACGGGGTGCAAGCTAAGTCTTTTCCTCCCCCCTTTCTTTGTTTTCCACACTTGCATATTTGCACACTTGCACAAGGCGCACTTTTCTCTTTCATTGCACAAGATTTCGGCCCAACATGGATGGGTGCCTAACACCTTCCCATCCGTGACGAACCACCGATCCCATATCTTTGGTTCGCCATGACCATGTTGCCTAAGGAGTCATTTGTGGGTTTTTCCTAAGTTTTGACCCTAATAAAACTTAGGTGGCGACTCCAATGATATGGGATTGACCCGAGGAAGAAGGTGAAAGGGATAGGTGAATAGGCCCAAGTGATTTTGGGTCGGGTTTTCACAGCAAGTTGGCTCGTCAGTCCTCCAGCATGTGTGTCAGGATAGGCGTGATGGGCAGCAAGTTGATTAGTGGATTGTAAGTTTCGAGGTGCCCTTTGCAGAGGATAATTGTTCTTTAAGGTGGATTCCCTCTGAGTGGCTTGTGCATATACCTTTTTCCTTGGAAAGTGCTCTGGGAACGTCAGGAGAATTTTTGTTTATATTAGTGGAGCAGGTGGTGCAAGTGGTGTAATTTTATATTCCTCTTGCAATTTTTGGGTTTTGCAGGACGCACAGGCTGATGCTGTGCCTGGGTTTGTTGCAGTTCTTCTTCAACTTTCCCTTCAATTGATTTCTGCTTCTTCTGCTGATGATGAGGTGTCATGAGGACTTCTTGCATCAAAGTGAGGGCAACGAGCTTCAGTGAAAATCTTGTGATTATGAAGGTGGTTTGAGGCCATCGAGTGAATTCTCGATGAACAACAGCCTCAACGATAGCCTCACAGGTTCCGCGACAGGCTTATGGTGTGGCTGAGGCTGTATCTTCACATTCTTCAATAAAATCCTCTTGAATTGATCGAAATGCACCTGAAATCACTAATCATACAGTAAGGGATGAACATTGTAGGAATATGGTGGAATATTGCATAGGAGGCATATAATCGTAATGAATTGAGAACAATTTACGTCCAAAATTATGGCCTAAATTGTGCATATTTCACATGCATCAAAAGTATAGAATTTACCCCGTCCATGCCATTGGCCATTAATCCATCTGAGGCTGTCTCACAGAAGGTAATTTATGATTCTATACCTAGATATCCATCCAAAAGTAATAAGGGTATTCCAAAAAGACTCAATCAACCAGACCCCAAAACAAAAACCAAGTACCCACTTAGCAATCATGTATCCCATCATAGGTTAGCAAATACTTATGCACTTGTTGTTGATCAATTATCTTCTGTATCTAATCCTAGAAGTGTGCATGAAGCTTTGGCTGATCCAAGGTGGAAGAAGGCGATGGAAGAAGAATTAGATGACCTAAGAAAGAACGGTACATGGGATATAGTTCAACTACCAGAAGGACTCAGGACTATTGGTTGCGAATGGATGTACACTATCAAGTTAAGAATCGATGGAAGTATTGAGAGGTTCAAAACTCGACTGGTTGCAAAGGGGTACACACAAAAATTTGAAGTGGACTACCAAGAGACATTTTCTCCAGTTGCAAAACTTAATACTATTCGAATCCTTCTATCATTGGCAGCAAACTGAGAATGGCCTTTACAGCAATTTGATGTCAAGAATGTCTTTCTTAATGGGGATCAAGAAGAAGAAGTATGCATGGAGGTGCCTTTAGGAATCTGGCCAGGTTCAAGGAATCATGTTTGCAAGTTGAAGAAGTCCCTATATGGACTGAAACAATCACCAAGAGCATGGTTTGGAAGATCATCCACCACTATAAGAGAGTTTGGACACCGTCAGAGTAACTTGGACCGCACTCTACTCATAAAATGAAAAGAGGGCAGAATGACAGCATTGATAGTGTATGTTGATGATATGGTCCTGACAGGAGATGACCCAGAAGAGATGAAGGCTTTGTCAAAATACTTGTCTACCAAGTTTGAGATGAAGGATTTGGGACAACTGAAGTATTTTTTGGGGATTGAAGTGGCCAGGTCTGAATGTGGCATTTTCCTTTCCCAACCGAAGTACGTGTTAGAACTTCTCAACGAAACAGTTATGCTCTCTTGTAAGCCTGCTGAAATACTGATGCATGTGAAATATGCATAGTTTAAGGCATAATTTTGTACTCAAATTGTTCTCAATTCATCATGATTATATGCCTAATATGCAATATTCCATCATATTCCTCCAATTTACATCCCTTACTGTATCATTAGTGGTTTCAGGTACATTTTGGCCAAATCAAGAGGATTTCATTGAAGAATTTGAAGATACAGCCTCAGTCACAGCGTGAGCCTGTGACAGAGCCTGTAAGCCAGTCCTTGAGGTTGTCGTTCAACAAGAGCCCAGCAAGCAACCTCAAACCACCCTTGGATCACCGAGTTTTCACTGAATCACATTGCACTCACCAGATCCAGGAAGTCCTCAAGTCACGTTTCGAAAAACAAGGCGATCCAAATGGACTGGTCCATTCACTATTCTTCGCTGTTTACCTCATAGGGGAATGGAGATTGGAGGTGAAGGAATCAGCCCGTTCATGGTCCATCGCAAGGAGTTAAAAATCTATAGCCCTACCATGGACACCTTCAGGGAGATTCAATCTCCCCAAAACCCTCCAACCACCTAAACGAGGAGAATGTCCAGCTACAAGACAAGAAAGAAGCGCTTCTTGGGAGGCAACCCAAGCGAGGTAATTTTTTTTATTTCCCTTGCCTTTCATTAATTTTCATTTGGTTATTTTGTTTTATTTTTTGTTTTGCGTGTCTCTTTTGTTTTGAACAATCAGTTGCTGCAACTCGATGGAGGAAGGAGTCGTCAAGTCAGAAACTCATCAGGGAAGTCCTTCTATACCCTTTTCGACTTTAAATCTTAATTATTTCATTGCAAAAAGGACTTTAATGCTTACACAGCCTCAACACAGGCTGAGCCTGTGACGAACTTTCAGCACCTCTAATCTAGTTTTAAGATGCTCCACCACACCACATAGGATAGAACTTTCAGTTTGGGGTATTTTTTTGTAGCACTTTTGTCTTTCATTTTCAATTATGTGTGTTTCAATGACTTGGATTTGTGTTCGCATTGCACCCATTTTTTTGTTTAGTTTTCGCAGTGAGGACACTGCAAATTTTTCAGTTTGGGGTATTTTCGGGTGCAACTTAGCTTTTTGTATGCTTTTTGTATTCCCCATAGCATGATGCATTTTCTGGTGTACTTTCAAATTTTAAATTAATGCAAGTTTCAGTTCTCATTTTTCATTATATTTCTTACAGTGTGAGCCTGTACCTATATTTATGCACCCTCTGCACTTTCCATTTAATTCTGCTCATACTCTAATCACACGACTTGTCTTACTTCTCTTAAAATAAACAGAACAGGTTTAATTAAGCAACTGGCATCACAGGAAATCCACCAAGAAGAGAAGAGTTCTGCTAATGTATCTTTCCTACTTAGCACAGGCTCAGCCTGTACACCTTAGAACAGGCCCTCACTTCCATCAAGGCAAAATTTTATGCAGAATCTTCAAGAAAGGAGAGGATCTAGGCCATCTTTCACATACCCACAGACCTCACTACCCACACCTTTCTCATCACACCCTTGCAACCCCATTTGAGCCAATAAGGACGGCCCCCAATTCATTCATGTACTCTGCACAATCCTCCCCAACCAGTTGCAGCCTAAGCAGGGGCCGTCACTGTCCAAGAGGCACGAACTTCCTCCTACAGCCTCACCCTGTCAATAAGCCTGTGAGCAAGGATTCGATTAAGTAAGAAATAGAGGATTACCCGTACTCAGCTTTTACAACATCCAGAATGCAACCAGAAGTATATCCCCCTTCCCACTTTAGAAAAAAAAAATATATATTTCAGAAACAAGAAAAAGGGAAGAAGGGCGATGGCAACATTTTGTGAATCAAACTCCATCAAAATTCATTGGAGTAGACAGTTGCATCAATACAGTAGGCTGAGGCACGAAGAAACAGTTGCTGAATAGCGTGAGACCTCGGAAAAACGAAGTCTACATCCTCTACACAGCCCCAGGCTGTTCATAAATAAAACAGAAGAAATCCAAGTTCACAGGCCATTGACCCTTGCTAAATCCATCATCCTTCCTTTGACAACCCTCACCCAGCCTCAGTACAACACAGCCAAGCCCTAGTGATCCTAACTTGAAGACTTATGCACATTAGTGGAGATGGAAGTGACGGACCTGCATATGAGGTGATGTTTTCAAATCCGAAACTTTAGCAGAATTATCTCCAAAAGGTAGAAGAATGGATACCAGTTGCAAGGTTATTCCTGTGATTTTTATGACCAAAAACTACTGACAAGGATCGTGGTTAGATTTGATGCAGTGTTGAAGGAAAAATCAGAAGATGCTTGAATTAAAACGCCACATGGAAGGAACTTAGTGAAAATCTGATGAATTGAAACTGCTCTGCCTTCCTTTCGAAAACCACTCCTTTTTCCTTTTTTTTTAATTGCTTGAGGACAAGAAAAATCTTCAGTTTGGGGTATTTTGTTGCATGTGAAATATGCATAGTTTAAGGCATAATTTTGTACTCAAATCGTTCTCAATTCATCATGATTATATGCCTAATATGTAATATTCCATCATATTCCTCCAATTTACATCCCTTACTGTATGATTAGTGGTTTCAGGTACATTTTGGCCAAATCAAGAGGATTTCATTGAAAAATTTGAAGATACAGCCTCAGTCACAACGTGAGCCTGTGACAGAGCCTGTAAGCCTGTCCTTGAGGCTGTCGATCAACAAGAACCCAGCAAGCAACCTCAAACCACCCTTGGATCATCGAGTTTTCACTGAATCACATTGCACTCACCAGATCTAGGAAGTCCTCAAGTCATCTCACCATTAGCAAAAGGAGCAGGAACCAATTAAAGGGAGAATTTGAGAAAGAACCCTTACAGCCTCAGCCACAGCGTGAGGTTGTGCTTTCTGCAGAAACGCAGGAAGTACAAGGGAATATAAAAATTGTCGCCACTTACACTTTCCACCCCACCAACATAAACAATTATTCCCCTGACATTATCAGAGCACATTTGAAGGAAAAGGATAAATGGGCATATGTCACCTAGGAATCTTCTTAAACTAGAATTATCCTCTGCAAAAGGAGGCGCCTTGGAACTCACAACCCACCAATTGCTGCCCATCACGCTCCCTGCTCTGACACACACAAACAAGATTGGAGAATAATCAGAACCACTTGCCTAGACAAGAAGGAGCTTTCCAGCAACGAGGGGAGAAGGAGACCAAAGGGGATGCACCCTACAAAAGGGAAGAAGGGCAGGCGACAGAGATGATGGAGTCATCGATTGGAGCTGAGAAGAAAACCCAGAATTCAGGGAACTAAGGGAAAACACGATTCTGCAGCCTTTCTGGGCAGAAATCGTGTTGCCCTCACTCTCAGTTCACTCGAAAACACCATGACATCCCATACCTCCATCGTTTTTGTAATTCTAGTTATGAACTAAACGACCCCTTCTTAGGTTGAAGGGGGAAACATGTATTCGATTTGTGTTTAATAAACTGCTCCAGTTTTAACCCCCTCCTTCTTGCTTTAGTTGTTGAGTTATTAATCCATGTTTAGGTTCTGATCAAACCAATGCATGAACTCAGGTAGCTAGGTGAAGAATCGAAAGGGGAAACCTTAGTCACTAGAAAAACAACAACCAAACCTTAGTTTTTAACTCGTGACAGAATTGGAAACTAGGTGAGGAATTAGCCTCAACACCAAATCTTCATCCCCCTTGAGTTTCACCTATGCGAAAGCACTTGGAATATGAGAACCTTGGGAGGAACCTGTGAGTCAAAACAAATGGGTTCAGTATAGGTTGAGAGCGCCTGCAAGAACAAATCTTTATAATTGACCTTTTTCCGACCACAGTCTCAGGCTGTGCCCAGCATAGCCTCAGCTTGTCACAGTGTATTTTGCTGTCGATAGTGCCAAGCTGTAGCAAGCACAGCCTCACTCTGTGACAGTATGAGTCAAGAGATAACACCATTCCTAGTTTTATTCTTAATTGATTATTGGGTAGCATATTCTTATTTAGTAGCAACCTGGCGAAGGACCGAAAGGAAAAGCCAGGAGTGCTAGACCTACAATAGTCAACCTTTACTCCTTAAGCATTCGAAAGAAGGTAAGGAGACACTGTGGGAACCCGCACCAACACCGAGCTTAATCCCTAGGTGGACGTCTACTCTAGTGACAGGGGGTAGATGAAAGCTTATGGAACTATTAATAAGATCGAAAGCCGTTGATAGTACCTTAGGTTGGGAGCCCCGTCAAGACATCTCATTAGTCACAGCCTCATCACAGTGTCAGTCTGTGACTGAGGCTGTAGAGCAGTTTACAAGCATAAAACCGGTACATGTGGTCCCCGGAAGCCTAAGAATTCACCATTCCTGATCTCTTCCTCAGTACATTTATTTTACTGCTTGCTTTTATTTCTCTACCATTATTCGTCAAATTCACCCCTTGTTTAATCATTCTCCAGTCTAGTTAGTCCGAAATTGAAGTAAAATTAATTCCACCCAGTCCCTGTGGATACGACCTTGATAAGTACTACATTGACCCTGTGCACTTGCAGGAAAGCACGCATCAAATATCGATTGAGGTGAATTATAGACAACGCATATTTTCGGATCAAGTTCCAACAGACAAGACTCAATATCAATGCCTAGTTGCACGACTAATTTATTTGGCATGTACAAGGCCAGATATTGCTTATGCTGTGAGTATTGTCAGCCAATTCATGAACTCACCTAGTGCAGAACAATTAGATATTGTATACCGAATTCTTCGGTATCTTAATAAGTCTCTTGGAAAAGGTATGTTCTTCTAAAAAAATGGCACTTGAGAAGTCGAAGGATACACAGGCTCAGACTGGGCCGGTGATCAGACTACTAAACGTTCTATGTCCGGCTATTTTACTTTCATGGAGGGGAACCTTGTCACATGGAAGAGCAAGAAACAGAAAGTTGTTGCCAGATCTAGTGCTGAGGCGGAATATCGAGGAATGGCCCATGGTGTTTGTGAACTATTGTGGATTAAAGGTATCTTGGAGGAGTTGGGTGTGAATCATTCCATGTCTATGAAGTTACATTGCGACAACAAAGCAGTTATCGAGATCGCCCATAATCCGGTTCAACATGATCGTACCAAACATTTAGAGGTTGATCTTCATTTCATTAGGGAGAAGCTTGATTAGAAGATTATATGCTTCCCTTTCATCAAATCAGAAGATCAGTTAGCTGATGTTCTCACAAAGGTAGTCACAGGCAAAACATTCCACAAGATAGTTGACAAGTTGGGCATGATTGATATCTATACTCCAACTTGAAGGGGAGTGTCAGCACAAGTAATTACCGTGATTAAATGAGTAATTAGTGTGATTAGAAATGATTAGTGTGATTTGTAGATGTTAGTGTGATTGGGAGATATTAGCATGATTAGCAGATGTTAGTGTGATTGGGAGAGATTAGTGCGATTTGGCATCATCAATGCCAAATCTGAATCATCTGTAATTAGTGTTGATTGTTTCCTTTCATTTACAGTTATAGGAAATTGTGTATAAAAAGATTGCCTTGTGGGCTAATAAAATCATTAGAAAATTCCTAAACTTCATTCTTCTTTGTGTATCCTTCAAGAATTGTATCTCTTGTATAACACTCATACAGTTATTATATAATACAGAGTGTGCCTTCTTTCATATAATTGTGTTCATATTACCCAGTCCTATATTGAGCAACTTATTTGCATCCATTTAACATGTGAAGCCATTCATCTCTACCCAAGGCTTCCAAAGGATAGGATAGTGGTATCAACAATCATAGAGGTGACAACATAGGTCCATGTTTGATGCTGGCCTTGTTAATTACAGCGAAGGAGAATTGGCATGCACAGTCTGTACTCAAATTAATATGCATTCAACACAAGTGGAAGCTTTATGGCCAGTTACAATGAAGGAACAAAGCAAAAAATTTGTATTTTTTTCCCTCACCATGGTCATTGATTGCTGTATGAAAATTCTACCTTTTAATATTTTGACTAATAAATTGGTTGGATTGCTTATCTTTTCCTTTTTCCTCAGTATCACGGCCAACTCGGAAAGATGCGCCCCTATTTGCAACTCCCTGTCATTTGATGGGTAAAAGGATTTTGTTAGAATTAAACTTTAATTCTATAAAGAATACAAGGAATGACTGGTGTACCCTGAAGAAGTAAGGGTGAAAAGAAAGGTTATCATACCCAAGAGAATTTGTTGATAGCGGTCTCATGACGACCAGTCAACCTTCTCTCATTGCCTTCTCCGTAGGCTGAAATGTTCTCCTTGTGACGCAGACCCAGCTTCTCAGTTGCCTTCTTGATGACATCAATTCCACCGTCATTTCTCAATGACTTCGTACTGATAAGAAGCACCAAACCAGGCCATCAGAAAAGGGCAAATAAGTTACTATTATTATGATGGACTGAGAAATCATCAGCTTTTAGCACGCTCAACTTCAAAATAAAATGTTTTGGTATAGTACGGACCTGTAGTTGGTGTGAGCACCAGCACCATTCCAGTCTCCCTGGATTTCAAAAACATTATTAAAACAAGCATTTTAGATATCCTGAAGCCCCTAATAGTATCATTCCAGATGAAAATCACGGCATAATCATGGCATATATACAAACGTAAGCAAGACTCCAGCGATTTCTGTAATCCTCTGTCGAACCAAGCAGAAGAAAAGATAAGAAAAATGTACAAGAGATAAGCAAAAGAAATCAAAGGAATAGGTGATCTTCATTACAAAGTGATATACCTCAAGAGTGCATCGAGCAACCCACAACTGATCACCAGCAGAAATACCAACAACAGGTCCAACCAGCTGGATGATTTTACTGTATTTATTTATTATTCAGTAACGACCTTTTCTTGTAGCTACCCATGAGGATTAGAGATGACCCCTTTGTAAGAAAGAAGAGGGTAGGTAAGTCCACCGCCTTAGTCTCGTGACGTCCAGTGAGACGGCGCTCATTGCCTTCCCCCTAAGCAGCAATGTGCTCCTTATGCCTCAAACCTAGCTTTGCTTTCTTAATTACTGCAAGCCAACCATCATTTCTCATGGACTTGGTGCTGGAATTACCAAAAGAAGCATTTATTAGATACAAAATTTGACCAGTAGCAGCAGAGAAGGAGGAAAGTGTCTCCATAGGTGCAAAAAGATATCTCATCTATAATTTGTGTGTGCACCTGCTCCATTCCAATCTCCCTGGCGAGACAAGACAATCAAACAAAAGTTAACACTGGGCAAAATGTAGAAGATTTCGTAAGACAGTAACATGGAAGAAAGATGTGCCTCAAGAATCATATTCTACCTCAATGGGTTTAGGGTCAAAGGAGACGACATCCAATGTGGGGTTGGTCCAAGGGGTAAGAAACTTGGTTCTACTTAAGCGAGATGTCGGGTTCGAGTCTTCGTGTACATAGAAAATCTTCAATGGGAGACTCACCCACCACAACTAGGTGGACGATCCGGGTAGAATCCCAATTAGTCGGGGCAAAATTCCGGATACCGGATGGGGATTAGTAACCAGGGAGGGAGTTTCTGTTTTGATATTTCTATATAGTAGTGAAGTGAGTGTACCCCTGGGAATCTGAGCCTGGAATTTATGCGATTAGTGAGGAAAAGAGAAGACCTGTAAGAGGTAATTGTAGTGTATCAAAAAACACCATGTACTATGTTGGAATATTTGGGAAAATATGGATGAAATAATCCCGAGGTGAGGCGTGCATTGCACTGTCCTAAAGAAATATTAAAAAACCCAGCAAACTAGATAGGAAATGCAAGAGAGGATGTGAAAAGAAGAGTAAGAGAGATTTCCAATTCTGTGTGTTAAAATACCAAGTGAGGAGGGGTATTTATAAGTGAGTGGAATGGAGAAAGGTTAACGTAAAAAAAAAATATTAACTAATCAAATCTACTAAAATAACAATGGAATAGATGAAGCCTCCTAATTAATAGGTAACCATATTTGACTAGAATTTTTCTACAACAAATTTTGACTGGACTCAGTCCTCCGTTTTAATGTGGGATAGAAGTTTCTATTTTGAAATATATTACTACAATCCCCCACATATATTTCAAAAGGAAAAAAGAATCTGCTTGTTGGCTTCTTAATGAGTATAATACATCGATCTTAGTGTCCGTAGACTATGAACCAAGCCTAGATCGATAAGTCTTGACAAAACGTGTCTAACAGTGTAACAACTGGTTACTATGAACTAATAGACACTTTTGGTAAGTCGGTGTTCTTACAAATCATATTACACCCCCACAATTTTTGGCGTTATCGCGGTTTTGCGCATTACGGCCGTGCGCGCGCCTGGAAATTCATGAGTGCTCTAGAGGTGCACCTACAAACACATGCACATAGGAACGACCCCATTCCACACTCACATAGGTGATCTCATCAAGTGTATACTGCATGCTATACATCACCCGTAAAGGATATGTAGATCTTTGAGAGTTTAATTCAGCCTCTCAAGTAAATGCAGTCTCATACTTTTCCTCACACCATAGTAATGGACAATTGTTCAAGTACTAGCAGAACTAACCAGTGACTTGTTAATACCCGTATGAACCTATTTCACGGGATCTCCGATCATGCAAGTTAGGTTACCATCACTAATTGTTTTCACACAGGCTTCTCAGTCCCATTCCCCTCGATGTTTCTATAATCATTTTTCGTCCTAGGGGTTTTGTCAGCGGTTCGGCCAATTTCACTTCTGACTTCACATAATCTATGGAAATAATTCCATCTTTTAACAGCTGTTTTACAACGTTGTGCCTTAACCGAATGTGTCTATTTCTCCCATTGAAACTTGTCTTTCTCGCATTGTCTGTTGCTGCTTTGCAATCATAATGAATAGACACAGACGGTGTTGGCTTTATTCCCAATGGAATACTTGCTAAGAAATTTCTTTTCCACTCAGCCTCAGTGCCAGCTAACTCCAGAGCAATAAACTCTGACTCCATTGCTGATCGTGTGATTATCATTTGTTTAGCTGACTTCCAGGCAACTGCATCACCTCAAGGGTGAATACATATCCACTAGTGGACTTTATCCCATCTGAATACGAAGTCCAGTTAGCATCACTATACCCTTCGGGTACAGCGGGTAGTCCACTATATCGAATACTATAACTTAGTACCCCTCAAATATATCATTAGTCTGCTTGTAGCAGCCCAATGCTAATTGTTGGGATTGTGTGTATACCGACTCAGCCTGCCCACAGCATAAGCTATGTCAGGGCGTGAGAAATTCATTAAATGCAACAAACTCCTAATAATTTGTGCATACTCAACTTGAGTTATTGGATTTCCTTTGTTTTTCTTCAATTGAGAGTTAGCATCATAAGGGGTACTCACAGGTGTGGCATCGAACTGTCCAAACTTCTTAAGAAGTTTCTAAACGTAATGCTCTTGTGATAGTATGATACTATCACCTTCCCGTATGATCTTAACTCCCAAAATCACATTTGCTTCATCCATATCTTTCATATCAAATTAAGAAGCAAGAAACTTCTTAGTATCATGAATGACATCAAGACTATTGCTACAAATTAACATATCATCTACATAGAAACAAACAATCACACAGTTCTCATTTGAAACTTTGGTATACACACATTTTTCTACCTCAACAGAGATAAATCCATAGTTAAGCATAGCTTGGTCAATTTTCCTATGCCATTGTTTAGGTGCTTGTTTCAAGCCATATAAAGATTTGAACAACTTGCATACTTTGTGTTCCTGACCAAAAAATATGAGCCTCCAGTTGCACCATATAAATCTCTTCTTCTAAATCGCCATTTGATGTATAAAAAGTTTGTACGCTGATGGCAAGGCTATCAAAATACAAATTCTTGTAAAAGGAGCAAAAGTATCAAAATAGTCAATGTTTTGTTTTTGAGTAAAACCTTTTGCAACTAATCTGGCTTTGTATTTATCAATTGAACCATCAAGATCAAGTTTCATTCAAAAAATCCATTTGCAACCAATTGGTTTTGCTCCTGGGGGTAAAATAACTAAAACCCAAGTTTTGTTTTGTTCAACGGAATCTAGTGTTGATCAAGAATTAGGGTTAATCACCTCTTAATGCTAAACCATAATTAACCATGTTGATTATCTAGTTTTGATGACTAACAAATTACAAGTGTGTTGCTAGCTTTGTTTGTGTTGATTTTTGCTTACAGGAAAAATATGTTTTCTGCCGGTACCATATCTTGGACACACGACATATGGTTTTTATCGCTACCAAATATTGCATACATGACATATGGTTTTTACCGATACCATATCTGTGAACCTGTCACTATCAACTTTTTAAGCAAGTTGCGTGTGGTCCTGCAAGCATTTAAATCCCACTTCCAACCGTTTGAATTGATGAACAAGTAAGAGGGAAGACTTTATGAAAGTGCAGAAGATGTTCCCACCTAACTTCCACTCAACTACAGAAGGTGGTCCAAACTTTCTAGATTTGGTAATAGTTTGCAACCAACGAGTTGACAAGCATAACGACACCAAACTGAAGCTTTAATGAACTGAAGTCAACTGGAGTACATGGAGCCATTGCAGGAGCATATCCCCTACACTCAGATTCTATAAAGAGGGACGTTTACACCTCTGGAAGATCATCCCAACAATTGTGCAAAATCGGAGTGTATACTTGAGCTAAAAGAGTTGGTATCTGATCTGGTTTTTCTACTTACAGTGCGAAACTGTTTCTAAGGGGCAATTTGTAAGCAAGACTTGGTTTAGTTTTGCTGGGTACTCAAGTCTATAGTTTAGCCTGTAAAAAACTTGTAAGGTTAGAGTTTAGCATGTGAAAAACTTGTAAAGGTTTGAGCTTAGCCTAGAAAAGCTTGTGTTTATAAAGGTTAAGGTTGATCCCACAAAAACCTAAGTATAGTGAGTGTTTCAAATCCTAAAGGAAGGAACCTTTAGGTAGTGGAGTACCTGGTGATGGGGAACCACTCTAAATTAGCTGTGTCAATATCTCTCTTCTTCCCTTACTCATTTTCTATGTTAAGCACTCACATTGCATCACAGAGATTTGGTATCGCAAAAACCAAATCTCTTTGTCTGAAAAAGTTTAAAGCCTAATTCATCCCTCCCCTCTTAGGTACTTTTTTGGCCTACATTTGGTAGTAGAGCAGCATTTCAGTTCAAAGGAGTAAAATCTAGAGACAAAGTTCATGGCTTTTGAGGGTACAAGTAACAAGGCACCATACTTTGATGGGGCAAACTTTGACAATTGGAAGTTTCGAATGAAGACCTTTCTTGAAGGAAAAGATATTGAGATGTGGCATATTATTCAAAATCCTTACAACAGACCAACAAGAGAGATGCAACTCTAGTCTAAAGAGGAAATGAGGAGAGCTAAGCTTGATGCTCAAGCAAAAAGTGCGCTCTTGTGTGGAATCAGTGAGAGCGAGTTTCGAAGGGTCAGATCTTGTGAAACCGCTCATGATATATAGAGGTTATTGTGCATTACTCACGAAGGCACAAACCAAGTTAAGGAATCAAGGCTCAATCGCTTGATGCGAGAATATGAGCTCTTTCAAATAGTTCCTTGAGAAACCATACAAGCAATGGACACTTCCTTTACTATACTTTACAACGACCTTGCATCACTTGGAAAAGTGATGACACATAGAGAAAAGGTTGCAAAGATTCTGAGGCCACTTCCCAAAGAATTAGAACCTAAAGTGACTGCCATTGAAGAAGCTCAAAATTTAAATTTACTATCCTATAATGAGCTGATTGGCAAGCTAATTTGTCATGGTGACAAAATTGAATCAAAGAGGAAGGATGTCGCCTTGACGCCTCAAGAACCAAATGATGATGATGATAGTGACTCCGATGTGGCTCTTCTTACAAGAATATTTGCTAGGTACCTTAAGATGAAGAAGCAACTCAAAGGGAAGAATCTTAAGGTTACAAAAGCTGAGGAGCCCAAGAGAGATCCTCTGGTGTGTTTTGGGTGCAATCGTCCAGGACATATCAAGTTCGAATGTCCCTACCAAAAGAAGGACAGATCTGGTTTTTCAAAAACCAAAGGGAAGAAGGCTATGGTTGCATGGGATGATTCAGACTCCTCAAACGATTCTGATGTCGAGGACGAGACAAATCTATGCTTCATGGCCCAAAAAAATTCAAAGGTAACAGACTCTACTGATCTAAATCTTGATAAATTGCTTGATGCCTTTGAAAAATTGCGTGTCAAATATAAGCAAGTAGTTAAGAAAAATAAAGATTATAAAAAGAAACTTGATTTGTTGGAATTTGATGAGGAAGCCTATAAAAAGGAAACTGAGAAACTTAGGTTAGCTAATACTGATGCTATGAAAATATGTGAAGATTTAATGAAAACGCCCATATCCCAAATTGTTCAATTTAATTAATTAAAATACGTGAAAAGACCAAATTGCCCATTCTACCCAGGATACGACACAACAACATAATCAACACACAATTATATAATAAATTATACAGGAAAGTAAGTATGCAACGGAAGACAAAAATAACATAAAATGACATGTATAAATTGAAATCTATGGATCCGACCAGAGGAGAGGATAATACCGCCACCAACTGATATGCACTCCTGATGAGACCAACTGTTGTCTCATCGTAAACAAATAAACCACAGTATACAGATACAAATCAACCACAAACACATCAATACCTCGCAATCACTGCCAAAGTGCACAAAACAAGCCGCCATGCACAACACAGAATTATTATGGTTAAATATCTTATTATGGTTTGAGTATTATATTATTCAGGGCCCCCTACCGTGAGTCAAGTCTCGGTAGCGCTTCTGATCAGATCCGGGTGTGAAACCCAAGTGTAGAACCTCAGAAGGGGTAGATTCTAAGGCATAAACCACCGATAAACCTCAAGTGGCCGCCGGCTCCCTGAGGATGTGCTCAGACACACCTAACTGGTGCAAGTCTTCCAGGGGAGCACCGTCCTTCCCCTGGTGTAACCATGCTAAACTGCATAAAGTGACCCGAAGGTACCCCAACCATCCCTAAGGCTACCGGTCAACTTCAGAGTAGAATTAATTATTTTATTCTTAGTTACTCTTATACAGTTCTGTGTGCCATACATTATGTTTATCCAGGGATGTGTGAACTTTGTGTATTATTCTCATATCCGGGCCTTCGGCCTATAACCTCACACTATCCTAAAACATAATCTCATGTTATAATCCATAACAAAACACTTCATGTGTAATTTACGCATGTGAGAACAAACAGGCACACAATTCCAATCACAGCAATTGTTAATTGTATTCACAGTGCAAACTAGGCAGTAGCACAACAGGCACAATAAGCATACATGCATACAGCATTCAGTGGCAAACGAGGATTCCACATCAGTTATCATCATTGTTATTTATGAGTGTTGTAGGCAGTAAAGCGTACAAAGGTTTATATGTCCTCACCTGGGCCATATTAACTGTCTCGGAAGCCGAAGCCTCGTTCTGCCTCAACATTCCTATGTTCATAACGTCCTACGAACATACAAGTCATATAAGATGTTTATTCATCACAAAAAAATAAAATGCATGCCGATGATATTGTCCAAAGTTTAGACAGTAACACTAGGCCTATTACTAAGAGATCAGGTTCTGAGCCCAAAACAAATCTAAATTTATACCCAAGCCTAAGGCCCACATCATTAAACCCACTTTAAAGTCCAGTTATGTCATTGGGCTTGAAGCCCGACTCTTACAAAGTCCGCAACAGTACATACAAGGTTCAACTCGTTATTGGGCCTAAAAACATATTCTTCCCAACTCCAAATCAATCATTTGGGCCAAAAGCCCAATTCATATCGATTATCCATTTTAACATAACGGATTCTATAAACATGTCGTTATAATAATCACATTCAATAAAACCCTCGAGCACAATCTTTTCAGCCTAAAAGATACCATATACGTCGGACATAATGCGGCCACGCTACTCAACCTTCCAAACTCGGTTTCCACTATGTCCATTTCATTTCAATACACTAATACATGCATTTACTATAAATGGCTTGTACAAGAATTGGAACACACATCGTCGCCCGAGAATTACCGCCGGAAAGTTCACCTTCTCGTCGGAACAGTGACTATGCCTCGTCGGATTCCGATCAGCCTCGTCGGAACAGTAATCGAGACACCAGAAACACCACATCAATGATGACTTCAATCTGACGAAACACAAAAAGAAGCATACATAGCATTCAAACAACCAAACAGCAACGACAAAGCATCAATTTACATTAAGAATGAGTTAAGATGTTAGATCCTTACCGGAAAACAAATCCGTTCCATCCGAATCAAAAACCCAAGAACTCGGATCCTCGGGTCTAACAACTGTCCGACCAGAACCCAGCCGACCATCGCATCAACACCAGCAGCGGTCGCCACCAACAGCACATAGACGACCACCGGCCACCATCGACTCGACGCCCACCTCCCCCACCAGTAAACAACACAAATTCGCCACCGTCATAAAAAAATTCAGAACATGTCAACCCGTAGCCGACAACCACCACAAGCAGACACGCAGCAACCCTAAATCAAACACGGTATAAAAATTTTCAAAACAAGGAAGTAGGAGAAGAAGAAGACAACGACTCACCAAGGGGCGGCGATGCACTCTCTAGCTTCATTATCGAGACCGTCTTCCCGTCAGCCCCAAACCCCAAGCCTCCTCTTCCTTCGATGAAGTAGGTGATAAGAGGCGGCGACTTCGTGACCATGCGTGCAGCAACTCGAAAGGAAGAAAAGAAAGACTGACGGTGGCCACAGTTATCCAAGAGAAAAGAGAAAGATGTGGGTTTGAGGGAGAGAGAAAAGAGAGGAAGTGGTAACCGTTTGGGAAGGAGAGGAAGAAAGGAAAAAGAAAAAGAGAGGAGAGAGTGAAAGAGAAGAATATATACACTATGGTTATGGTTAAGGCCAGCTGGGAACAAAACGGCGTCGGTTTGATCATAGGCAGTCAACGCTTTTTTCCCTAGGTCAAAATGCAGCCATCCCTGAGTTTCATGCCTTAGCTCTCTCAAAACGACATAGTATCGAATAACACTACATAAAACCTTGTGCTTCACCTCAAGCACAAATTAATTACACAAGAAAATCCAGTATAGGATTAACTCAAACATAAAAAAATACTCTCAAGGAAATAAAACAATTCTCTTGGTCAAGAATACCCAAAAATTCCTTGAGGGTAAAATTAGAAACAAAATTTCTAAAATTCCAAAAATTACATTGAAACTAATAACTGAAAATTCGGGGCGTTACATGTAAAATCAGAGAAATTTGCTCTAAAGAATGCCTATGATGAACTTGAAAAGGAATATGCTTGTAAAAATGATATGTGTAAAGTTCTTGAAAATGAAAAAGGTGTACTTGAAAAGCATGTCATTGATCTAAAATCCTCTCTAGAGAAGTTTACTGGTAGTACCAATATTCTGAATATGTTGCTAGGACAACAAAGAAATCCTATGCAAAAAGAAGGATTAGGTGCTACATATTTGGTTGGTAAAAAACTAAATCATATTATGCGATTTGTAAGGGCAGAATCTAATATGTCATTCAAACCTGATACCTCACACTTAAGAAATGATAGGACACACAAGTATGTGAATTGAAACACCCGTGTCTCAATTTAACAATAAAATATCCAAACTTAAGGAAATTACCAAAATGCCCTTGAAACCCGGGACACGGAAATCAATATCAAAAACAACATCCAAAATCTCAAATAAAACGAGATGTCAAGAAGAACATAATAATCCGGCTTAACAAGCCTCAAATCAACCCGGCATCCTGCCGAAACATCATCAAAACATAAACCCGGCAACCCGCCGAAAAATGTAATCCAAAATCAATAGGCACATAATACACTTAGGCACACAAGCACCCAAAATCACAACACATGTTATAATCCATAACAAATCCAACATCCTGCTCATAAGCACATAATACACTTAGGCACACAATACAGATTACAGCATGTTAGCAAACAAGCATGCAACTCAAACAAACCATTCCAACGAGCTCATGCAAACAAACATAAAAAGACATATAAAGTCACCTCAACGACGATTGTCCTGTGGAGTCTTTCCCAAAACCGATCCACCAGCTCCCGAGGTAACACCCGTGCCTGAATACCGGCACACACAACAAATTACAAAACAATAATCACAACTGTGCATGCATGGTACCTATATGCTCAACTGAGTTAAACCCGTCCCAAGTTAGTCGACTATGTAATTCCCGGGTCTAAACCCGACTTAAAGTTCTCTTCACCAAACTCCGAGTAACGGGACCTAAGGTTCACCGGGCTTAAGCCCAACTAAGTCCAAAAGAAATTCCCGGGCCTATGGCCCACTCCTTATGTCATTTATGAATTCCCGGCCTAAGTCCAATCTAAGCCCAATATTAATTTCCCGGGCCTAAAGCCCACTTCCTTAAGTCCTTAATTAACCAATAAAAGAATTGGGCCCAAAGCCCGTTACTTAAAGTTCAAGATCAATCCGAGTCCAAGTCCATCCCGGCCTAAGGTTCTACCCGTGTCGGTAATTACCGGCCTAAGGTTCTACCCGTCTCGGTTTCCACTAATCATAATTAAATACAAATCCCAATTCCGAATTAGTACATGCCGTGAATGAATACAAGTTACACATTAAAGTATACCGTTAAGTGCCGGAAATAACACCCGAGCCTTCGCCGGAAAAATTCCCGAGCCTCGCCGGAAAATTCCCGAGCCTCGCCGGAAAATTCCCGAGCCTCGCCGGATTCCGGTGACCTTGCCGGAATTCGCCCAAAACTGCCAGAAACACACAACCAGCCCAAGTTCAACTCACAGCAACCAAAAATTCGCAAATCCAATATTCAACGAATTGAAGAAGGAAGAAAACAAAGGACCCTTACCCGGAAGTTACTGCCGGAACTGAAATCTGCCCGGAAAGACACCCACACCCGAGCTCCAATCACTGCCGACACACCACACCCGCAGCCAACACGCAACAACCACGACCACCCCCCGTCGACAACAACCAGAAACACCACGACACCAATCCCACGAGCGCACACAACCACCAACAAGCAACAACCTACAAACCCCGTCAAACCAAACCGGAGCATCAACCACAACAACCCATTAAAACCAAAACAAACCAACAGAGCACCCCGGCCAAGAGGTCATCGAAGAGAAGAAGAAAAGAAATCGACGAAGAAAACAGAAAAACGAAATAGAAGCCGAGAGGGATGAGGAGACCGGGCTTACCTCGTCGGCGACGCAGCCGGTGGCGAGAGGAAGGCCACACGGGATCCTCCCGTTCAGTCTCCGGTCAGCCGGCCTCGGCCCCTGCAGTTCGTCCAACAGCGACGGCGGCCCACGAAGCAATTGGTGGCGGCGTGCGTGGAGCTTGAGGAAGGAAGGTGAGGGAGAGAGGGAGAGAAGGAAGAAAACGAGAGGAGAGGAGGGGAGAGAAGAACGAAACAGGGAGGAAGAAGAGAGAGGGGGTGTAGTCGGCGGCGGCTAAGGGAGGAGAAGGAGAAAAAGAAAAGTGAAGAAAAGAAAAGAGGAGGAAGCCTTTTAGGGCTTGACCCGCCAGCCCGAACGACGCGTCGTTCGGCTGGGCGCGGTCAACCCGCCCGTTGACTCCCCCTTTTTTTTTTTTTTTTTTAAACAGTCCCAAAACGACGTAGTTTCGGGTAAACTACTTCAAAACTTAATTCTCAACCCCGAAACCCGATTAAACTCCAACGAAAGCCGAATCCGACATACCATCAATTAAATTCCATATAACCAAGGTAGAAATAGTTTATTTCCATGTCCAAAAATCCGGAAATTCCTCAAGGGTAAAATTGGAATAAAAATACCGAAAATTCCGAGAAAAATCAAATTACGAAAATTCGGGGCGTTACATTATTGACCGATGGATAGACATCGATGTTCAGTAAGAAACATCGATGTTCCGTAAGTATTTTTCTTCCCAGTAGTTTTTTGAAACATCGATGTTCACACAAGACAACATTGATGTTCATCAGTTGGCAGCATTTAAATTTTTTTTTTCCAGAAGCTCTACAACATCGATGTTGAACATCTGAACATCGATGTTTAGCCATCCTTTTCAAAAAAAAATATAGCCGTTGGAAGCCAAACATCGATGTCGTCAGACTGAACATCGATGTTTGTCCGTTAACTTTTAAAAAAATAGCCGTTGGAGCTGATTTCAGCACTCCAACAGCTCTATTTTGGGCTCCCCTATATAAATGATGCTTCCTTCTCACATTTTACACACTTCCTACTGTTCATTCATTTTATACTTACTCTCCAAATCATTCTCCTATTCATCTTTCTCAAGTATGGCAGGTGGGAAGAAATCTTCCAAAGGCAAATCTTCTGCTAAGGAGAGACCATCAAAGAAAAGAGGAGGCTCTACAAGCTCAGCTCCTCAGTTTGCCGTGGAAGGCACTTCAATTTGGTTCTCTACCAGAGTCGAACTCCATAACTTCATGTCTCTCTTCTCCAAGCGCTCAATTGCGTCTCCAAGGTATCTTCCGGTGGATTACCCGAAGGAGAAGATCTACACGCAGCTTGAAGCAAATTTTCGAGCATCGGGACTATGGGAATTCGTAACTAATAGGGGCTGGCAATACAGTGCTGAATTGGTCCGAGCTTTCTACTCCACTCTCCGACGAGATGGTGACACCTTGTCCGCTAGTGTCAATGGAGTGTCTATCACCATGACATTGGAGGAATTTGGGACGGTTGCTAGCTTGCCATTTCAGGGAGATGATATTGCATCCTATGGAGGTGATCAATGGCTCACGGTCCATGAAGCACCTTTTCTGCCCGAGCTTGGCTTCACCACTATTGTCCGTCACAAATCGGGGAGGCCAACCATTCATTTCATCAACCCGGAGTACCGTGTCATGTTCTACCTTCTCACCCGGGTCATCAAGTCAAGAGAAGGAAATCACACCGTCTTATCCGTTGAAGATGTGAAAGTACTACATGCCATCATCCACCATGCACCAATCAATTGGGCACGATTTATGCTCATGCACATGCCGGAATATGCTTCCGCATACACTGAGCATCCATTGCCCTATCCATTCTTGGTCTTGGATATTTTATTGCAAGCAGGTATTGATGCTCGGAAAGGCGCACAGGTTCCTCACACCAAAATATAGGCGATAAGTGACGCTACTTTCCCCACCGGAAAATCTGTGGAAGAACAATGGACCGACCAAACTTCCGAGCAAGCTCCAGGGACTGCCCAAGCAGAAAGTTCCCGTGCAGCCCCTTCTTGATGCAGAACCTCCGGAGTCACTCTTGAGTCCATTGCTGACTCCATCCACGGTCTTCAATTAAGCATGACAAGCATGAGCCGAGAAATAGATAGGATTGAAACGGAAGTGCAAAGACAAGGCCACTCTCTTTGGTCTTACTTTGCCCGTGTGAATTACAATCCTCCACCATATCACACCACACTTCATGGCTACAATTTTGACGATGAAGGTAATGATGATGATGAAGACTTCACACCAATGGATGTTGAGGATGATCAAGAAGGAGGTGATGGTGAAGAAGGAGCTAATGAAGAAGAAGAGGATGATGATGATGATAATGATGATGGGAGCGAAAGCCCAACTTTCTAAACTCTTATCTCTTGTTATGTTTATGTCTTTTCAATTCAGTAACATGTTTCCTATTGCTATTTCTTTTTGCTAATGCCAAAAGGGGGAAGATAAGAAGAGGTATATGCACAAAGAAATAATATGCACCAAGTTAGGGGGAATCATAGTTTGAAAAACATAGAAGGAATTAACCTCACTTATGAATTCATAAAACTTGGAATATACTCTTATTTGTTTGTCATTATCAAAAAGGGGAAAATTATTAGAACTCATGCCTCCTTGTCTCATTTCAGGGTTTTGATATTGAAAAACCAACCATGACTCAAGTGATGACAACTCGTGGAGCAAAAAGAAATCAATCAAAAGGCAAAGAGCACAAAAATTGAAGTAACAAGAAAGAAGACTTAGGAACTCAAATTGTACAAAGGTTAAACACTCAATTCTTCTAAGACATTGGCTCAAAACAAAATCAACTTTACTCATGCATTCAGTAGCATCCTTTCAATCATGAAATGCTTTTTGAGCAATGAACATTGATGTTCTGGTTTTAGACATCGATGTTCCTGCCTTCAAACAATCTTTCAAAAACAAGCAGTTGCTCAGAACATCGATGTTGGCATCCCAAACATCGTTGTTCTCATGACCGTTGCACTTGAAAAATGTTTTGCAACAGCAAAACATCGATGTCTAAATTTAGACATCGATGTTCCATCAATTGATGTCTTTAAAATGATTTTGCCGAACCAAATGAACATCGATGTTCTTCAAGTAAACATCTATGTTCCCATGATCATCAGCTTTAAAATGATTTTGCCGAATCAAATGGACATCGATGTTCAGTGAGTAAACATCGATGTTCTAGTGACCGTTGGACTCAATAATTCATATTTACTGGCAAAACATCGATGTTCTATTGGTAAACATCGATGTTCTCATGACCGTTGGTCCAATAATTCAAAACTTACTGGCCAAACATCGATGTTCTAAGTTTAAACATCGGTGTTGTGCTGTTTTGAGCAAACATCTTTTTCAACATCCCATGCTATTTTGTCTAAAGGTATTTTGGATTGATTCCACAACGGTCATATATGTTTTGAGACATATAAATAGAGGATTTACATCTCTGATTATGAACAATCAACTCTCTACATTTTAAGCATTCATTGTTATACATTCATACACATTTTTATGAGCCAATTTTCTTGAGAATTGAGAGTTGCCTTTATAGAGCTTTACTTGTTACTCATATCCACTCTTTGAGAGAGCTTTTGTTTGAGTGATTTTAAGTGTTGTCATACACCTTAAGGGAGGATTGTTCCCTTGTAGCAACTCATAGGAAGAGTGTCTTCTTTCCTTGAGAGAAGTCTTGAAGTGAGGTATCTTCAAGCAAGTAAGTAGAGTTTCGTATGACTCGAGCTCTAGGTTTGTATACGGTTTGTTCAGCACCCGGAAGCTTAGCCTAGATAGTGAAATCTTTGAGAGATTCTCTCGGAGGACTGGATTAGCCACACAAGTTGTGTGTGTGAACCAGTATAAATTTTGGTGTGTCCTTATTCTTTCAATTCCGCATTTATTTCCTGCAAGTTTTTGAATTTGTCCGAAAAACGCTATTCACCCCCCTCTAGCGTAGGGCACCTATTCTGACACCGCTGCTATTTTCACAACACTCTATTTCTGTTGTTGCTGTATATGTTCTGCCGCTGTAGTTGTGTGTTGATGTATGTTGACTATAATATGATCCCCGTACTCGGGTGATGGATGTTATCTGGATCTTCGTTGTACTAAACTCTGTTATGTAATTAATGTCTGCTATTGTAATAAAATAGTTCTGGCTTGTGTTTACTGTGTATGGTAAATGCGGTCGGGGCGTTTCACGTCATTTCTTGGATGACTACCACTTAACTTTGTTCTATTGTTCTACTCATTAATAAATCTCGTTTCATCAAAAAAAAGTCTATACATATTAGGTTAATTCCTTCAACGGTGACCATAAAAAAATATAATAGATCGACCCCATCGATTAAAAGGTCAACCTTATATAGATCCTTCAACGATGACTATAAAAAAATATAATAGGTCGAGCCCTTCGATTAACAGGTCAACCTTAACATAAATATTGATATGTTAACCTATAAGTTAATGGCTAGACCTTTTATTAAATTTCCAAAATAAAACATATACTAATAAAATTATTAGGTCGACCTATAAAAGTTACTAGGTCGACCTCTTATTAAGAAGAGTAACGGCTATCAAAATAACGACTATCATAATATTTAGGATCTTACCATCTTGGATGGGTTCCTACCTAAAATATTTTTTAGTATAAATAAAATAAAATATAAAAATGTAAACAATAATATTATTATAAAATTACCATATTCAACGGTCATTATTTAATCATCCATATCCAATAGACGAGTACCATACTCATGGAGCACCATAGAAAAATCCATACTTTGGAGCATGAATTTTCCATCTCAAACTTGAGAGTAACTTATTCATATAGGATGATTTTATTGCATTGGTAAAATATTTCAATAACGTACAATAGGAATCAACTTCTTTTCATGTAAGTTATTGAAGTATCTAGAGCCAAAGATTATTCCATGCAAAACAAAGTTCTCTGGCTTAACTTCAAGCATTCGGTGCATTCATAACTTTAATACATGTCTCCTCTCGAGAGAAATCACAGCAATGGAAGCCACCTCTGATTAGCCCTTCCATGACGTGGATATATGATCATTCGCTCAAGGTTTGGGTTGGAGCGCTCCACATCTAACGCCAAACCACTACTGGGATTCACAATGGTACCATCGCTGTTGACCATCCAGCGCTGGAGAGCCCACCCACTTGACTTGCAATCCATGACGATGACTTCCGATCCTGAGAATGGACTGTTACAGGTGAGGCATCGTGTAAGTGCCGTCACCGGCCGAATAGTACCATCTGCATAGAAAGCCCATTCTCGTCCCAACCCGAGATTGACACAGTCTTGCAACCACAAGTTGTTGGTTCCCCTTAGTCTCAAGCAGAGATCGTCGAATCCCACAATGGACGCACGAAAAGGCGTAGTATAGTTGGTTGGGAACCAGCCTTGACGGGAGGCAGAGATGGTATCCTCTAATATGAGTATGTTATTATTGTCTGAATTTGGCAGCAGGGCAGTTAAGCTCTTTCCAGACACGGGATTCACAATGGATCCGATGGCGTTCACATCCCAAAGAGTGGTTGATTTTGGTGCAGTGGAGCAATTATAGACGACAATGTTGCTTTCTTCGCCAAAATTATAAGTGGTGAGGCACATTTCCCTCCACCGAACTGTACCGTCTCTTTTGAAGGTCCATACGTGATTTATCCCACAGTCCCATAAGATTACTGGGTTTCCATCCAGGGGTCTTTCAAACTGCACAACAACGCATCGAGCGTCTCGTCCAGCGATTCTCGCAGCGGGCTCTAATGATGGACAAGTCACATCTGCTACTTGTCGGAGATACGAAGAAGAAGAAGAAGAGGATAGTGATGTGGGTTCTGTGGATAAACAGACAAACTTCAGGAGTGCCAGGTTTCCCTTGAGAATTTCTGACACACTGTCTGCGTAGAATATCTCGCCGTTACCTCTTCTTAACATGACCGAACTGGAAAAGACTTTTTGATAGGATTCCTGGATTTGGATGGAGAGGCTGACCCAGTTGTTCTCGAGTTGGATCATGCCGAGGTCAGGGCGAAAGGTGGTGCCAGGTTTGAAGTTGAAACGCACCCGCTGCTCTACGTATCTGAATCGAGCTGCCTCAGTGATCATTTGAATCACAACTATAAGTGCACTAGCCAGAGACTTCTCCGGGGTGCGGTTGCTCACGTAGAGTGTGGTAATAGCACCACTCAGACTAGATATTCCGAGGTCGATGACTTGCCTAGTTGCAGCTGCGGCCTTCTCAAGTTGTGAGTATTCACTACCGAATGATAGCCATTTCTTGTTCGTTCCGTTGAAGAGATTGGAAAATCCAAGGTTAGAAGTATCGTTGAAGAAGTAGGACTCGTACCCAGTCCGATAAGCAACTACATTTGCGGTGGTGACATCCAGGGCTAATGTGATGGTTGTGTCAGGACTATTTGAGAGTTTCACCAGCAGAAATCTCTCGTTGTCGGCCACACTGTACCACGCACGCAGGACACGGATCCCATACCTCTTGTAGTCACTTGCCAATTTATTTCGCATAGATGCCAGAAACTCTGTGTAGTTCTCCTTGGTGGCATCTGTGCTGAACTCCAATGTCGTGTAGGAGAGAGCCATGGTGTATTCATCTTCAACGGCCAAGGAGCTCGCCCATGACTGACCAACCAAAGCAACGACCAGCCAGAGCCAGGTCGCCCATCTGCTTCCTTGCATTGTTTGATTACTACAAATTACAAAAACTGAACAGTCAATCCCTTAGAGGCCAAGTTTTCGTACTATTCAGTAGTATAGTTGTGCTATAAGAGGATATATGCAGAAGAGAACAAACAGCCCTCAGAATAATTACTAAAACAATTACCGTCATTAATTAATGTACATTAGCATAAAAGAAAACAAACTAATGCACTTGTGATGTAAGGTTAATTATAATGACAAAGGGATGCAAATCGTCAGAGTTCATGAATTTTTAAAAGTAACTAATTAACTACTTTCAAGAGCGCCAAAGATAGAAGCTGCAAAAGGTATTACATACAAAAGCTCTAATTAACTGTAGGTGGAAAACGATAGTAGCTCATTAGAGGAGGGGACATTAATCCAAGGAAGACATTGGAAATTAACTTACAGCTCTAAGTGGCAGGAGTCGGGATGGAGACGGAGAGACAGCTTTGAATGTAACTGAGCAATTGTGAATAATTAATCTCATGGTACGTTAGCTGTGTGTGGCTACGCTATATATAGAAGTGATTTACTGTATAGGTGAACAAAAACATCCTGATAAACGTTTTTTTTAAAAAGAAAATGTGGAAAGCAATAACACCCGCATGTCTTTCTCTGGGATATACATGTCGATTTGCTTTCAGGCTGTTCTGGCCACATGTCTCCTTTTCACAAGTTTCCCATTTACGTTCATACTAGAGCTAATTATCCATACCTTACAGAACCCCCAAAAAAAAAAAGAAAAAAAGAATTATTGTCCCGTCTTGCTTGGGAGCTTTTACATCATATTATTCCCAATGAACCGCGCTACTCAACGAAATAGAAACTGTGAAAAAAAAAATTCGGGATGGTCTCTTTTCTGTACTGCAAGAGCCACCATGATGGCAATTAATATAAAAAATAAAACAGCTAGCTTAGTTGGTTAACGTTTAACCAACATTAATCTCGTTAGCTTGAGGATTCTAACCTTACAAACTATGCTCTCTTGGTGGGTTTGTTTATACATCACTATAAATGCTTGTTCAATCTAGCTAGTAGTTTATCTTAGTCATAGACTAGCTAGGGATCTACATCCTCTCCCGTTGATAGCAACAGAATAGAGCAAAATAGGAATCAGCCCGTAACTTTCTTTTCCAATGAGACTTCTTTCTTCAGTTTTTTTTTTTTTAATTACAACAGAATCAGCAAAAAACGAATGCGACTTCTTTCTTCAGTTTTTTTTTTTTTAATTACAAGACCTTGGATTTTAAATTGGTAAATTACTTTAACTGGATGTATCTAGTTGCTGTGAAGGGGTGTGGAGCCTTCGAATGGGGCAGCTTCCATCAACATATATATAAAAAAATAGTCGTATGTAAAGATGGGAAGTTTACATTGTCTTGCATTATGATTTCTACCCAATGCTTATATTTGTATTATACAAAATAATCTATTCTTTCTAGCTCTTAGAAAAGTTTCTTCTCTCAAAAAAAAAAAAGGAGAAAGAACGATAAGACTAATACATTTTGCCAATTGGTCAAAAGTTGGGGAATAATCTAGATATACGAGGTTGGTTTCGATTTTATTTTATTTTCTTATTGGATTTCCATCATGGACACCCATTAAGTTTTGGCAATGACCACGGCAAACGTGAACCACGATATCGCGTCACCCTCTCCATTCTCTGTTGGATTATGTTTATTCAGGTCCAGGTCATTTCTGGTCTTTATTCCGTTTATAACTAGTACAAGAGTTATTTTCGTTGTTTTCTTCTTTTTCTTCTTCTTCGTCCTCCCTAGGAAGGCCCAGGCACCCACATTAAAGCAAAGTACGTGCAGAAGCGTTTCACGTGAAGTTATTGTCTACTTTTTGGGATTTGGATTCCAGAATATGAATTTGGGGTGAGGAAAAATATATGTGGATAATCTGTAAAAAGAATAAAAATGTGGATAATGTGCGAATTGGACTTTTCTGGAATTGATTGGCAGAAAATGGATCAGATTGAGAGAATTCTAATATCCACACACGCATGCATGTAGCCATACAAAATATATCGGGAACATCGAATATCTTGATATAAATTTAGGTGTATAAGAGAGAAATTTCTTCTATGTAATGGAGAAGAAGGAGAGGAAGAAGAAGAGTAGAAGAGCTGCTCTCTTGTTTCCTTTCACTTAATTTCAAACCCATTATTGTACAATATAAATAGCACGGGTGGGTGTAATAGTAACATTCACGTTTTTTATAACACTCCCACTTATATGTTATTTTGCATTGGGTAGAATATGTTTTGGGAGAACTGTCTCATTAAAAACTTTACTAAGAAAAACCCAGTAGGATAAAAACTTGGTGAAGGAAAAAAGAGTGCAGTGCGTATTCTACTCTCCCTCATTTTGGCCTCTCTTGATTTCTTGATGTCGTTACATGCCAATCATCCTTGTCAACTTTTGGTGATATATGCTTTGTCCAATCACTCTTGATACACCACTATTTTAATTGGACAATGTAGGCAGCATTATCTTCATAATTCGTTGTTGGAACATCTTCCGCGCTATCTTGCTTTTGTGGTCGCAATGATATAGCAGCTTCATGTGTAAAGAAGTAGCACATGTCTGTCCGTGCTTTTTGTGGATCAAATAAATGACCTGCATCTGCAAAACCAACAATATTCTCTTCGGGCTTATAGGGTTAATATAATACCACATTTATTGTATCCCGAAGATAAGAACACAATCATATCTTGCCAATAAGCTTATGGTAAAAGCTTCAGGCTTTATGTTACTAGCAAGAAAAATTGCACTTTGATAAGGTACTTCAGACCAATCTAATTCTAGGATTTTTCATCTCAAATTCTTTCTTGAAATATAGCACCGCATTTGGAAACTTCTTCAAGAGTTCCAACAATATTTAAATCACATAGTTCACACATAGATTTGAATCTAAATATAAGAAATAATAATCATAAATTCATACATGGATTAATTTAATAGAACACATAGAGCACATATCAAATTGGCTCAAGACCATGTAAGGATCAATTTAATTGAATATATTCCCAGGAATTCGTTGCTTCAGGCAACTTGAATCCTTCATGGATTCTCATTTATATGTCATGACTTATGGATCCATAAAAATAGGCTGTAAGAATGTCCACTAGACGTATTAATTTTTTTTTCATATACTGCCAGACTTATCAAACACTAAAAATAATTACATCCACCACAGGGGAGTATATCTCCTCATAATTAATGCCAGGTCATTTGGGTAAAACCTTGTGCTACAAATTGTATTTTATATCTCACTATTTCCCCCTTTTCCGCACAAACACCCATTTATAATCGATCGGTTTTACACCACTGTTGTTCGGACTACAGGTCCGAATATTCCTCGCTTCACAAGCGAGTCTAACATTGCCTTAATTGTTTCTCTCTATTTTGGCCAATCATTTTGCCCCTACATTTATAAACAGATGTAGGTTTATGATCCTCATTTTCTTTCATAATATTTAGTGCTATATTATATGTAAAAATTCCGTCGACGGTTATTTCACGTCGGTTCCATCTTATTCCTGGCACTGAATAATTAATCGAGATCTCATCATTTTCATTTGTTTCAGGTACCTGAATTACTTCTGGAACTTTATCAATTGTGTCAGAAACCTCTTCTGGAGGATTTTTCTCTTCTTGAGGACTTCTAATTTGAACCTCTACTGGAGGTCTTATTTTTCTCGCTGGGGCCATCTTATCTCTTTGCTCCTTTTTCTCTATCGAGAATTTTTGTTTCCTTTGGAACCGAGTATATTCCACGCTTTTGGCGTACTTTAGATTCATTTGCATACTTTAATTGTACTTCTGGAACATCAATTTCGAGCAGGAGCATTTGCAGCTAGTATATAAGATTTGGTCATACTTTTCAAATTAATAGATATGTCTGGCAATTGACTTACTATTCTTTTGCAAATGAATCATCTTTTGAACTTCAGGTTCACACTAATTTGTTTGAGGATCAACAAATATATATATTGATAATGCATTTCAATAATATCGTGATCCAGCTGTTTATTTTCTCCCCTTGATGTTGGGTAAACACTTTCATCAAATTAACAATAAGCAAATCTTGCTGTAAATAAATCTCCAATCTCTAGTTACTGGTTTTAATTATTTTGTAATTTGATGGAGATTCATTCCCAACATATATTCCCAATCTTCTTTAAGGACCAATTTTACTTCGTTGTGGTAGAGCATTATGTACATATACTGTACAACCAATGGTCCGAAGATGGGAGATACTAGGTTCGTGACCAAGAACCAATTAAATGGGGAGATCTTATGATAACTTGTTGGCTTGATGCACACAAGTGTTGCTGCATGTAAAATACCATGTTTTTCAAACAGTAATATCTCATAAGCAAAGGTCTTGCAATCAATTGGAAATATTCAATAATCGATTCAACCAGATCGTTTTGGGTGTGAACATAAGCTACAGGTTGTTCAACCATTATTTCCATCAATATACATTATTCATTGAAGAGATATACCAGCATTATCAAGACATATAGTCTTATAAAATAATTAGGGATGTGTACCCGCAATTGGCTTAATCGTTAATATAAGCACGCAAAATGCCAACTGCGTCTAATAAGCACACAATAGACCATCTAGTCGATGCATCGATTAAAACCATAAAATTACCTAGATGGTCAACATGGCGGATTTATTAGTCCGCATACATGTCCTTGAATTATTTCCAAAAACTTGCTGGTGATTCTATGCCAACCTCATCACAGGAAGGCTGAATAATTAATTAAATTTTTTTCGCAGCATACAAATATATGGAAATTCATTGATTGTAAAAATTTCTGGTTTTTCAATGAATGACCAAATAAATTTTGCGCATCATTATTGATCCGGGATGGCCCAACTGGTCATGCAAAACAAGATATCCACTAGTCAACTTCTAGTGGATCTCAGCATCGGGCTGTGCAAACTGTGTATTTAATAACTTAAAATTGCTAGCTTCAGGCTAGTGCATTCCAGCTTCTGGCTGGATATGGTAAGTTTCAATTACTCGAATATTTATGTAGTACAATCTAAAGAATAATGCAGGTAAACCTTCCACAACTTGTTTGTTACCTGCGGCAATAGCCTTTTTTAATATGGGGATATTCAATATCTCTTTCACTTATTGTCTAGACAATAAATTCATTTGAGACATGAATAAAATATTCATTCATTTGTAAGTAGGAAAAATTTTGCTTCAGGAGTATAATAAAATTCATGCTCTTCCAGAGCGTAAACATTTTATTCTTCCGGAGCATATTATTCTATAATAAAACTTGTGCTCTTCCTGAGCTTAAATATATGCTCTTCAAGAGCATAGTAAAACTGTGCTCTTCTGGAGCTTAAATATATACTTTTCTACGGTTTAGTGAAAGTTATGCTCTTCTAGAGCTTAAATATATACTCTTCTAAAGCATATTAAACTTGTGCTCTTCTAGAGCATATTAATCTTCTTCTCAATTTGAGATTGTACTATCATATGTTACTTATGAATAATTTCCGTTTATTAAATACGAAATACGTTATTGCATTGTCTCCAGGACAAATGCCCGAGTCATTATTCTAGAAATGATAGTTTTATGTTCACATTAAAAATTTAGCAGTTATGACATGCTGTAAAATAAACATAATGTAATAAAATATAACACATAATAATATTATAAAGCTGGGCATAAAATAAAATCAGTCAATATATATTGGCTTGCACCTTCAGGGTGAGCAAGATAAGAATCAATATCCAAACGCCATGCTCATCACCTTGAACAAATATGATTTCATCAATATTAGATTTGCCCTTCAAGGACACTTGATTACTAGATGCCTTGCTATAAGGTATGTTTTGTGACTAATTGAATGTTCATAGTTATGACCAAAATTAACATATACAATCGCATTCATTTCAGGGAATGGAGCAGAGCCAGTTGAATGGAATTCATAATTTTTCATTAATAGCACTTCATTTTGCTACGGCAGGAGCATATTTGATGCATAAAATAAATCGTTTTTCTTTTCGTATTAACATCAATAGTATATTCTCCACATAATATCATCTGAGAATTCATTCATAATATTTGTGCAAAGATTTAAAATCTTGCTATCTCTTACGCATACACTTGCAATAACATTTTGGGAGGATATCCATCTTCTGGGGGTCATATAATATCCATCTTCTGGTGGTCATTTTATTCTTCAATTTTTGTTTCCAAAGATCTGCGGGATCTTTTGACAATAAGACATCCAGTCTTTGCTTTATTTTCCCTTTTATTGTGTCTTCCAGATTATTAGCATTTAAATGCATTTCAACATTTAATGTCCACAATAAATTTCTTCCGAAAATTTCAAGGGCCTACAATTGAAGTTTCATAATAACAGTAATAATAAAAGATATAAAACATTATAACATAAAGTATATATGCTTACTCGATAAATCTTTCAGCAATAATAATAGCATAATATACGCTTACTCGATAAATCTTTCAGAAATAATAATAGTATAATATACGCTTACTCGATAAATCTTTCAGCAATAATAATAGTATAATATACGCTTACTCGATAAATCTTTCAGCATTAATAATAACATAATAATAACATGCTAACATAAGATGCAGATAAATTGATATGCAAATGATATGTTGTACCGTAAATAAATTGTTATCCCGACTTGGTCAAGGTCTCGGATCTTACTTTCATTATCATCATCATTTACCATTTATTTTCAAGTGTCAAAATAAATACTGTAATTCTACCCATATATATATTTCCAGATTTTATTTACTGTTATTACTTACCCCTTTTTTTTCCGAGCTGGGCCAAATAGTACTAGCCCAGACCCATGCACAGGCCAAGCCATGCCCCATCAGGAACCCAAGAGCAGGCCTGCACAATAGGCCCAGCTAGTCAGCCCATCACCCAGCCTCAAGCCCATCAGATTTTATCCAAAAGGATCCGGGTCGTACACAACCCAGACCACGACCCATCCGGGTTGTCTACATCTCGCGGGTCGGCTCACCTAGCAGCGCCGACAGCGACAACATCTGACATGGGACGGAGGCGAGGCGAGGAAGGAGGGGACAGGGATGTGACCAAGGCCGGAGTGGCAGATACTGGTGGCGGTGCAGGGCGCGGTGGCAGCAGAACACAAGGCGACGGGGCGTCGGCTGCTCGCAATATGCAGGAGGGCACCGACGTACAGGAGAAGAAGGCGGGCCGTCGGGTCTCCTCGTCGAGTCGTCACGTCCGGCGGCGGAAGCAGACAGAAGAAGCGCTGTTCGGTCGGCGACGGCGTGAGGAATCTGATGGTGGTGGCAGTGGCACGAGCGGCGGCGCGGATCTCATCCGCGTGAACAGTAGCAAAGTTCGGGTGACAAAACTGTTCATCGTCTTCCCTTTTTTCTTTTTCGTTTCTGGTTTGCATTTCTTGGTTCAAAGACATGCTCAGCTAGTTAGAGCATAGTCGTGCTGATAACGTATTATAAATTTAGGTGTATAAGAGAGAAATTTCTTCTCTGTAATGGTGAAGAAGGAGAGGAAGAAGAAGAGGAGAAGAGCAGCTGCTCCCTTGTTTCATTTCACTTAATTTCAAACCCAGTATTGTACAATATAAATAGCAGGGGTGGGTGTAATAGTAACATCCATGCTTTTTATAACATATCTATATATAAAAATGATTACACTTCTCTTGTTACACGGGGCTCTATATACATGCACATTGAGTTTTTTTCTCTATAGTCTATGAGTCTTTTTATTGTAGTATAACCTGTAAGATTTAATTATTTCCTGTTATAATTCCAACAACAAACGAAACAAACGAAGAATAAAGAAGTATATCATCAATATTAGACATTTTACCTTTGTAGTTATTGGAAAAAAAAAACAGTTATGGTAATTCTAGAAGGAAAACTCGGTTTAATATGGGAAGTAATCATATGCCAATTGCATTGAAAAGTTGTCTAATTTAAATTTATCTATTGTGGTTAACTTGAACTTACACAAGATTAATAACAGTCTATATCGCTCCCAACACCACTTGTGGTGTGGTGGCATCTCTCTTGGTATATCTAAGAGGTCAATGGTTCCCAGCATACTTAGAATAAATAGAGTCAGAAATATATAGGGGCCAGCCTTGTCAAGTTCAAAAGTTGACATGCAAATAACAGGAACAGTATGTTGGATGACGACCTGCCAGGAATCTATTAGCTAACATCAGCTAACAAGTTGCCACCCCTGTAAGTATGTTGAATGACGACCTGCCAGGAACGGTGCAACAACTCCCAATTTGCCGGAGTCATTAGAAAAAAGCGCGCGGATAGCGGTTGTTTATTTGCGGCGTCTCAATAAACCGCTGTTATTTGATCCAATTTGCGCGGAGAATGCATCTGCCACAAATTGATGCAAATGGCGGTGGTTTATTTACGGCGGTCCCTCTCAACCACCAGTATTTGCCACAATTTGTGGCAAAAAAATGCACATGCCACAAATGGATGCGAATAGCGGCGGTTTATTTACGTTATTTGCATCCATTTGTAGCGTAAAAAATGAACTGCCACAAAGTTTTGGGTATGATTTGTTTCAGTTAAAAGAAAAAAAAGTAATCACTGAACCCAAAAAATTTCCCTCTCCTAAATCCCAAAAAAATCTCCGAACCCTAACCAAAATTAAATCATCCTCAAATCTTCCTCTTCCACCTGCAACCAACTCTCCTCTCCTGGTTCCCCAAATCTCCTCTGCCACCTCCATCACATAGCCACACTGATATAGCACGCACGACGGGAGTTCTAGAGGCGTCGAGAAAGTCAAGACGCGGAGGCTCGTGAGGCATTGCAGGAGGAAGCCCGCAAAGAGACACGATCGTTTGCACTAATTAACCTCTGCGAGTGAGTGAAATCCTTTTCTTCTAATTCTGTTTGGTTTAGTTGTTCTTGGGGTTTGCTCATTTCTAGTGATTAGTTCTCTGGCTGTTTAAGCTTTATTAGCTTCTGCCATGGTCGGTGATTTAAGCGTCAGTTTGGGTTTTGACGTGGTTTTCCGCTTCGTTATGTAGTGTTTAAGTGTTTTTTTTTTAAAAAATTTATTTAGCTTCTCTGGTTTTGTAATTTTTGTGTTATCAGTTGCAGTTACTTACGTTGGGTGGATGTATATCGTTATTTTGGATTAGAACTAAGATGTGGTTTGGCTGATAAATTGTTTTGGGCAGCACTAGTTTGGGGATTTTTATGGACTTGAGCGGGCAGCTTTGACAGATTCCCTAGTCTTTTTCCATTTGTTTTTGTTTTTTTTTTTTGGCTTGGTTGAGAGGGTTATTTACTTGATTCCTAGCTATGATTGTGATGGATGGATGTCAGTATTGTAGTCACTCGAGATTGTGTGGCATTTAGCTTTGTGAGTTTCATAGGTTGGCTGAACTGTTGCTTATATCAGTGCATATGCTTATATCTTGTAGCTTATAAGATTTCATCTACAACTTATGTACAAATTATTTTATTTCTGGAGCTCACTGCTTCCTTATTGGCTAGTCTTATAGCCGGTAATAATCTCAGTTTATGTAAATGTTTTTGCTTTAAAAAATTAAAGAAAATAATTACTATAGTGATGCAGCTTGATGGCTTTCTGAATTGTTTATCACTCAAGCACTTAGTGTTGCCTGAGTGGGTTCGATGCTTAGGACTCGGTGTTGTTCCGAGCGCTTGTTTCAAACGCCCATGAGTCGAAAAAATCCCGTTAATGCTGCTGGTAATGATGTTAATCCCCATTCCTAATGTGATGCAAAAATTAGCGGGCTTTGTGATGCATTGAAGTCATAATTTATCACAAAGGAGGGGCAGATACCTGATAAATTTGCAGGAATTTTGTCCAACCCTGCAGTGATAAATTCTACTACTCTCTCTTTGTTTTCATTGGGTTTTTAATTTTGAATATTAAAGCTTTTCTACTACCGCCACTGCAGCTAATGCTTCTATTGGGAGTCTTTCTCCCACTTAGTTTATCTTTTGCTTCAACTTACTGAGACAATATGTCTTTTCTTTTGGTGTTATAATCTTTTATTTTGGGCGGCTCCGCATATCAGCTTTGTTAAGTCAACGCCATTCCTTTTGAATCCTTTTGAATTTGGCATGCCTTGTAATATTTTATTGAAAGTGACCCGTGGGAATACAAATCTTAGCTAATACTTAGCTGATTTTATATTCGCCATGTTTATTATGGGATAAGTTTAGTTTCTGGGCAACAACCCCTTAGTGTTTTGAGCTATTTCAACTTATATTTGATAATATGTCTATATTGCATATACGTTATGCTTAACATTACTTTTCATAGCATCCATGAGATTACATTTCATAGTTGATAAAATGACATGGTAATGGCACATGCTATTCTGGTTCTTTGATAATTTTGGCACCTGCTTGAGATTACTTTTCACTGCACTGTTTCTGAATATATTAATGGTATGAAAGATGCTACTTAGGTATTTTTCATATCTTAAGGCACTAATTGATTTCTCTAACTAATTGTAGCCAAGTGATGCAAATAGTGGACCTTCAACCCCCGCTGATGCGCGAAGATCATCCCATGGTAGCACCTGTGCAACCACCACTAGCGCCAATGATGAGATTAATGAAGAGAAAACTTAGTTCTTTTATGATATGAAAAATACCTAAGTAGTTATGTTACATGTTGAATACTTTTTTTTCTTTTTGGACATGTTAAATACTATCTATGTATTTCATTTGGAGTTCATTTAATTTAATGCGATTTCTACCTTTAATTGTCTATCATTTGTAGTTTATATAATTTAATGCAATTTTGAATCTGAAGTGAAGGTGGCAAATTGTGGCGTTTTGTATAGCGAATTGTGGAGGTCTAATCTAAATGAAAGACGTCAAATTGTGGCACTTTGTGTATCAAATAGCGGCGGTTGAATCATGGATTAATGGTTAGATTGGGGGGTTAGCATAGCAAATAATGGCGGTCGAGTTTTTTTAAAAAAGGGACAAATTGTGGCGGTTTGTGTAGTGATTTGCGGGGGTCAGGAGGCCCTATTTTTTTTTTTTCCCTCGTGCAAAATCGATGTTTGTCCGTTGGATTTGAATTAATTTTGCGAGCCAGAGACCCGAAAAACAAAAAAATCTGCAGGTTCGAATCCTGCCCCCGCCTAATCAGTGAAACATTGTTGACCGAGACAGAAGGCTGGTCTCAACCCGTCTACCAATGTCATTTCATGAAGATTGATTTTCTGGAAAGCAAGAGGAAGGCTCCCCTTTTTTTGGGGGCGAGCGGAGCACCAAGAAAGAAGACAATTTTTGTTTAGATCGATGGGCGGTCGTCGCGATGAGCTAGGACCACTGGAATCCGTCGCAAATTGATATGAACAAATTAGGGCGGTTGGTGCAGCGGTCAAGTTCTGACCGGCGTAAATTGGCTTGTGGCGCCGTAAAAAGCGACGACTTTGCGGAACGCCGCAAATTGCACGAATAGCAAAATGCGGGGGTCAAAACCACTGCAATTTGTCCAAAAAAACGCCGCAGTTCGCGCGCTTTTTTGTAGTGAGTAGTGGTTCACCAACACCCTCAACATCTCGCAACAAGACTTGGCACAAAGACAAGGAATCCAGCTCGAGAATCGGCGGATCCCATGTGTCCATGAAAAAGTTAAGCCCTTAAAGACAGCCCACATTTCCGCCTTATATGCAGAACAAAAACCAAGCTTGGAATGAAAACCAAAAAATTCAGGACCCCGAACTGTCTCTGCAAACCCCACCAATAGCCGCCAAACCCGGATTACCTCGTCAAGCCCCATCCGTGTTGAGTTTGAACCAAGCCATGGGTGGAGCCATCCATTAAACGTGATGAGCTGATCTCACCACCTGTCGCGCACGACCCCTCTCCTTAGCTAGCGATGCACTAACCTCCCGCACATACGATTGAATTTCCGCCATATAGTAGAAACCAATGCCATGCCGATTAAACACCCACCCATTCCTCCATCCCCTTATCTTCCAAAGAGTCATAGCAAAAACAATGTAACAAGCCTCTACCCCCGGCATACAATAAGAAGATGAGAGGTGTTGCACAAACCAAATTTGGAATGAACCTGAACAGAATAAACTCCAACACGTACTAGGTACAAGTTTACGCCAAACTCTCTTTGCTCGCCAATAGTCGCGAAATACATGAAGCATGTTCTCCGCCATACCTGGACAAGCTTAACAATACGGGGATGAAACAAACCGCCGACGACACTGCATATCATTCGTAAGGAGCCTTTCATGAGCCACCAACCAAAGAAAAGATCTCACACGCTGGGGACCCGGCCAATGCCAGACAGCCTTCCACAAGTGATTCTTTGGTTCCCAGAAAGTACTAGCAAGCAGGGAATAAGCCGATTTGTAAGTAAACCGGCCGTACTTTGACCAACCCCAGGACAGCGAGTCTCATCGGCCAAACATTGGAGGTAACATGGCTGCTACCTTGAGAACCAGATCACATGGTAAATAGGCTGAAATAAAATTCAAATCCCAAACCTCTGAAGCTATAACAAAACGATTAGCAGTCCATTACAGTTGCTCAGTAGGAACTGGACTAGTAATGGCCTGAAGCTATAACAAAACGATTAGCAGTCCATTACAGTTGCTCAGTAGGAACTGGACTAGTAATGGCCTGAAACAAGAGACCTTCAAAGTCATCTAACCACCAATCAAGCCAAAATCGAAGACAAATACCATCACCTTGTGAACACCCAAATTTGACCCACGAATATTTTTACTAAAATTAGAATCCAAACATTCTTAACATGAGGTTAATGAGACGATTTGATTTTGAGTCAAGGCATGATAAGAATTTAATTTAGTAGAATTTATGTATTTTGGTAATCTAAACCTTTGTACTTCTGAATTTTAGGATTAATGAGTTGATTTAATCTTAGGGTAAAACATATAATAAGGTTTATTTACATTAAAATACATTTCATTTTATTGCTTGGGCTCTTTTAGTTGTTTTTAACACAATTATATTGAGGTGATTTATTTTTGGGTTAGGAATGGGTTTAAGAGTCCAAGTAAATGGATTTTCCAGAGTTTACCTAGCCCATTGACACATTTCTTGCAGGTTAATTTTAGCTCTGATTTTCGTGGAAAATCAAAGCTAAATCATCATTTATGTAGAAATGCTATTTATGGTGTGATTTAGTATGAAATAGACATTAAGGTGTAATCAATCTGTTATGGAATGATTTAAGGGGAGTCATAATCAAGTAATTGAGTGATTCTGGGTTGATTAGGGGTTAATTACGCGGTAAGATCAAATCAGGGCTGAATTAGGGGGATTGGGGGTTCGAAAATGGAAAGAACGGGTGACACGCGGGGCAACCGGCAGTCATCTTCGCAACAACCTCCAGGTATTGGCGGGCATCCACTCAAGACCGCTGGCACTGGCGGTCAAACAGAAGATGACCGCCGGCAGCGGCGGTCATGTCTCCCCAGATTCGCCCAAATCTCCGATTTTGTTTTTAATTTCGATCCTACGCGGTTTTGGGCCAAATTTTCGGGCATAATCTTCACCATTAAGTAGGTCCATGCCCCTAGGCTTCCCAGTGCATAATAAATAAGACCCCTCACACACATTTCAAGGGATCACAAACTTTTCTCACATACACACCTGTAAGCCTTGAGTGCTTGGAGAAACTCTACTTCTCCAAGCTTAGAAACACATTTTTAGGCAGAAAATCTGAAGGAATTTCGTGGGATGCAGCAGTAGTAGAATAGCAAGGAGGAGTCAAGAAGAGGACCAACCATTGAGCTTAGGAACGACAAGAAGGTGGGTGTAGAACTCGACCCATTACAAGGAGCTAGAGGAGGGCTACAAGAGGTAACACTAAACTCCTTTGATTGATTCTTTTCTGGTTGTATGATGTTGCTTTTGATGATTAAGTGGCCGATTAGTGCCATGTTTAGAACTACGTGGCTTTGACCCCGGTCACTCGGAACATAGGTAGTCTAGGTTTTACAACGGGATGCAAGCCAAATCTTCTTCTTCTCCTCTTGTCTTTATTTTCCACACATGCACACTTGCACCAGGCACACTTGCATTTTACAATTGCACACAGCCTCGACCCAACATGGATGGGTGCCTAACAATTTCCCATCTATGACGAACCCCCGATCCTATAACTTTGGTTCGCCAAGACCATGTAGCTTAAAGGAGTCATATTAATGTTTTTCCCAAGTTTTGTCCTAAACAAAATTTGGGTGGCGACTCCAATGTTATGGGACTGACCCGAGGAAGAAGGTGAAAGGATTAGGTGAATAGGCCCAAGTGATTTTGGGCCGGGTATTCACACACCCACCACCCATTTAATACCAGATTGGACTTGAGACTAGAGCTTGACCACAACGTGCCAAACATGTGACATATCTTTCCTCTCATTCAGAATCACATGCCCATCAAGCATCCTTAAATACTTCGCAGACCTCACTCCGTAAGCCACCCTCACGAGAAGCAACTTTCCATCCCAATTTCATAAGCAATGCATCGTTAAACACAAATAACACCTTTAGTCCAGCACCCTTCCAGCCCTCAGGCTGACAGATAGTACGCCAGTTAATCAAGTGAACACTCTGTTCCTCATGTCTATCTCCCCAAATGAAATTCCTGCATAACTTCTCTGTAGACAAATACACATGTTTCGGCAATTGCATAGACTGCATGGTATACACCGGCAATGCACTCAATACTAACTGCAAAAAGTAATCTCTCCTGCCAGAGATAACTGCTCCACCTTCCGACCAGCCAGTCGAGTTTGAACTTTATGAATTAGATGCGAATAAGTCTATTTTGTGATACGACAAGGATAAGACGGCACCCCTAAATACATACCTAGATCATCCGTCACCTCAAACTGACTAGCGTTTGCAATCTCCACTCGGCATTCCAAATCAACATTCTTAGGAAGGAATATCCGTGTCTTAGTACTCATTACCTAGAAAAGGGTCAGAAGACATCTAGACATTCCTTGAGCACCTAAAGCTGGTCAAGCGAAGCTTCAGCAAACAAAATCATATCATCTGCAAAAAGAAGATGTGGAATCGGCGGCCCTCCGCGACTGGCATGTATCGGTTTCCAAAGACCTGCGCTTGTGAAGACCCGACCCAAAATCACTTGGGCCTCCTCACCTATCCCTTTACAGCTTCTTTACTGTCATCCAACATCTTTGGAGTCGCCACCTGAATTTTATTATAAGGAAAAATTCAGGAAAAACCTTTTATGACACCATTTAGGCAACTGATTAACGAAGCAAAGATGCTGGACCCGGGGGTTCGCCATGGATGGGAAGGTGTTACGCACCCATCTATGTTGGGGCAAAACTTTGTGCATTTGAAGAAAATGTGTATGCCTTGTCAAAGTGTGTGTATAGTGTGAAAAAAAATCACATAGAAATAATAAATTGAAAATTGAAACAAAAGGAAAAATAAAAATAATTGGGCTTGAGTCTCTGTGAATACCCAACCCAAAATCACTTGGGCCTATTCACCTAATCCTTTCACCTTCTTCCTCAGGTCAATCTCATGACATTGGAGTAGCCATCCAAATTTTATTAAGGGCAAAACTTGGGAAAAACCTTCATGTGACTCCATTAGGCTACATGGCCATGGCGAACCAAAGTCATGGGATCGGGGGTTCGTCACAGATGGGAAGGTGTTAGGCACCCATCCTGGTTGGTTCGAGACTATATGTAATTGTAAAATGCAGGTGTGCTTGGTGCGAGTGTGCATACGTGGAACATAAAGAGAAGGGGAGAAGAAGAATATTTGGCTTGCATCCCGTTGTAAAACCGAGACTACCTACATACCCGAGTGATTGGGGTCAAAGCCACATAGTTCTAAACATGGCACTAATCGGCCACTTACATCATCAAAAGCAACAACATATAATCAGCAAAGAATCAATCAAAAGAGTTTAGTGTTATCTCTTGTAGCCCTCCTCTAGTTCCTTGCAATGGGTCGAGTTCTACACCCACCTTCTTACCGTTCCTAAGCTCAATGGTTAGTCCTCTTCTTGACTCTTCCTTGCTAATCTACTGCTGACGCCACCCATGAAATTCCTCCAGATTTTCTGCCTAAAAATGTGTTTCTAAGCTTGGAGAAGTAGAGTTTCTCCAAGCACTCAAGGCTTATAGGTGTGTATGTGAGAAAAATTTGTCATCCTCTGAAAAGAGTGTGAGGGGTCCTATTTATAGTGTTCTGAGAAGTCTAGAGACGTGGACCTGCTAAATGGTGAAGATTGTGCCCGAAAATCTAGTCCAAAACTGCGTAGGATCGAAATTAGAAACAAAATCAGAGATTTGGGCAAATCTGGGAAGCCATGACCGCCGCTGCCGGCGGTCATCTACTGCATGACCGCCAGTGCCGGCGGTCTTGAGTGGATGCCCGCCAGCACCTGGCGGTCATCGCGAGATGACCGTCGGTTGCCCCCGCGTGTCACCCGTTCTTTCCATTTTCGAACCCCCAATCCCCCTAATTCAGCCTTGATTTGATTCTATCGCGTAATTAACCCCTAATCAATCCAGAATCACTCAATTACTTGATCATCACTCCCCTAAATCATTCCAAGGTTAATTGATTACACATTTAACGCCCATTTCCTACTAAATCATACCAAAAACACCATTTTCTACATAAATGATGATTTAGCTTTGAGTTTCCACGAAAATCAGAGCTAAGATTAGTCTTCAAAAAATGTGTTAATGGTCTAATTAAACTCTGGAGAACTAACTTGAGCCCTTAAACCCATCTTTAAACCAAAGATAAATCTTCTCATTAAAATTGGATTAAACATAGACAAAAGGCCCAAAAACACATTTCAGCCTAAATAAACCATATTATACATTTTATCCTAAGATTAAATCTTCTCATTAATCCTAGTACACCAATATACAAAGGCTCAAGTTACTAAAATGTGTTACTTCCAATAAAATAAATTCTTGACATGCTGTATTCCTAGGACTAAATCATCTCATTAACCCTAGGTTTAGACATTTAAAATCTAACTTTCGTGGAAAATTCGTGGGTCAAATTTGGGTGTTCACAGATGCTCGTCATTGATGAGTCCTTTGGAACTAAGGACGAAACAACGTAAGAACAGGAACAACCAAATTTGAATGATAGATGTGTGTGGTGTATGGCATGTATTGGAGCATCCCATGGTCCGCTTCAGGAATCATCTCATCCCAAAGGTTTGAGAGACTGGTCCTCGGTTTGTGGAAATCATCTCATCCCATGTCTCATCTATCAGGTTGTTGACAAGGAATCATCTCATCCTTGTTACCTAGGTTTCGATTTGGGAATCATCTCATACCAAGTCATGGTTTTTGAGAATCATCTCATCCAAATGGCTTCGCCATCAACTTCCGTCAGAAATGCAGTTTCACGGCCTGTTTATCTAGTCCCTAGGCATCTCATGCCCCTATCATTATCTAAGATGTCACTCCGCGACTGTGTTGTCTAATCACATGCCCCTACATCTCTCATCAGAAAGGCTCCACTTCTTGGCTTGGTTGTCGGGAATCATCTTATCCCGGGGTTTGATTTTGCGTGTACCGGGTACACAGCTTTGGTTTTACGTGTACCGGGTACACGGCTTTGGTTTTGCGTGTACCGGGTACACGGCTTTGATTTTGCGTGAACCGGGTACACGACTATGGGTTACCGGGTACACGGCTTTGGGTTTGCGTGTACCGGGTACACGGTGTGAATACCCGACCCAAAATCACTTGGGCCTATTCACCTTTCCCTTACACCTTCTTCATAACCGTCATCCAACATCTTTGGAGTCACCACCCAAATTTTATTAAGGGACAAAAACTTTGGAAAAATCATTCATGTGACTCCATTTAGGCAACCGGATAACGAACCAAAGATACTGGACCTGGGGGTTCATCATGGATGGGAAGGTGTTAGGCACCCATCCATGTTGGGGCGAAACTTTGTGCAACTAAAGGATTATGTATGCCTTGTGCAAAGAGTGAACACCAAAACACATAATAACAGAATATATAAAAAAAGGAAAGGGGGGTGTGAGTACCCGACCCAAAACAACTTGGGCCTATTCACCTTTCCTTTACACCTACTTCATAACTGTCATCCAACATCTTTGGAGTCGCCACCCAAACTTTATTAAGGGACAAAAACTTGGGAAAAACCCTTCTTGTGTTTCCATTTAGGCAACTGATTAGCGAACCAAAAATGCTGGACCCGGGGATTCGTCATGGATGGGAAGGTGTTAGGCACCCATCCATGTTGGGGCGAAACTTTGTACAATTAGAGGACTTTGTATGCCTTGTGCAAGTGTGCAAGTGTGAGCACCAAAACACATAATGTGTGAGCACCAAAACACATAATAACTGAATACTAAAAAGAAAGGGGAGAAGAAGAAGATTGGGCTTGAGTTTCCACCACTTGAAACCACCTACGTACCCCAGCGACCGGGTTCAAAGCCCATGTAGTTCTCGACATGGCATCACAACAATCACTTCATCACCAACATCAACATCTCAACAATAATTGGTCAGACAAAAAGGGATTCAGATTACCTCTTGTAGCCCTCCTCTAGCTCCTTGGTTTGGGTTGTACCTCCCAACACAATTTCCTCCCACTACTCAATTCAATCTTGGAGTTCTTCTTGATTTTCCCCTCTTGCTGCCTTCAATGGATGATGCTACCCACGAAATTCTACTAGAGTTTTGCCTATGGAACTATTTCTTAAGCTTGGAGAGATAGAGTATCTCCAAGCTTCTAAGCTTTATGAAGAGTATTTATGTAATAGAATGTGTCCCCTCTGAAATGTGAGAGGGGGTCCCATTTATAGTGTTCTAGGTAGTCTAGGGGCGTGGACCAACTTAATGATCGAGGTAATGGCCAAAAATCTGCGCCAAAATCGAGTAGAATCAGATTACGGGCAAAAATCGGGGAGAAAACGCGTTTATGGGTGTGCATGACCGCCATGGCCAGCGGTCATCCCATGGATGACAGCCAGGCCGGGCAGTCTTGGGTGGAAGACTACCCAGGACCGGTGGTCATCCCGACATGACCGCTCGCGCCTATGCGTCTCACCCGTCCTTTTCTTTTTCGGTCCCGATTCTCCCCTAATTCCTCCCTGATTGATCCTACCGCGTAATTAACCCCTAGACTGCTCAGAATCCTATGCTTTGTTGATTACTACTCTCCTCAATCATCTTCTAATTGATTAATTACACATTGATTCCTCATTTTAAGCCAAAATCATACCAAAAACATTCTTGATATTAAGGAATGGTTTAACTCTGATTTTCCACGAAAATCAGAGCTAAATTTGTCTGCAAGCAAGGTGTTGATGGGCTGTGCAACTCTGAAGAAAAGTAAATACCTTATTAAATTGGACCCTTACATTTATCTTCAACCCAAAAATAAATATAATTAGGTTCAATAAATAAACAAGCCCAAATTTAATGAGATAAAATACATTTTAGCAATTTAGTCCTTAACTTATCCTACAATTAAATCGTCTCATTAATCCATGGCATATAAAAGTCTTAATTACTATAACGTATAAATTCTATTAAAATTAAACCCCATCCATGCATCAACCCAAGACTAACTCATCAATCTTATGATTCAAAGATGTCTTTATTCTAATCTCAATAAAATCTTCATGGGTCAAATTTGGGTGTTCACAGATGCCCCTCGTTGGTGAGTCTTTAAAATTTTAAGGACGAAGCAATGCAAGGAAGGAACAACTAAATTTGGATAACGAGTGTGAGTGTGGTGGACCAATGGTTGGAGCATCACATGCTCTACCTCGAGAATCATCTCATCTCGAGGTTTCTTTTGGAATTTTCCTTGTCCCAAAAATCATTAACAAAGGATCATCTCACCTATGTTAACTAGGGATGTTGTCTACCTCCCGTGAGGAATTCATCTACTGAGGCGTTTCTTTTGGGATTTTCCTGGTCCCAAAAGTCATTAACAAAGGATCATCTCACCTATGTTAACTAGGGATATTGTCTACCTCCCTTGGGAAATTCATTTACTGAGGGGTTTCTTTGGGGATTTTCCTGGTCCCAAAAGTCATTAACAAAGGATTATCTCACCTATGTTAACCAGGGATATTGTCTACCTCCCGTGGGGATTTCTTCTCATCTCGTGGGTCTTGGGATTTTCCTGGTGCCAAGAGCTAACGGGAATCATCCCGTGGTTCGTTTACATCTTCTCGGTGCTCCTCTATGTCGGGACCTCGTCCCTGGGATGTCTATCCCTCAACATCTTCTTCCACTCTATCTTAGGGGCATCTACCCCTGGCACCTCTTATCAGCTCTACTTCTGTCTTAAGGGTTTCTGCCCCTGGCAACTCTTACTCTACTTCTATCTTAGGGGTATCTGCCCCTAGTGTAACTATTTTTGTAAACTCAGGCAGCTTTGCCCTTGATGAACATAAATCAAAAACCGGGCAGCTATGCCCATGGCGTAATCAATTTCGAAAATGCGGGCAGCTATGCCCTCTCTCAACATCAGAAAATTAGAGCAGCTATGCCCCTCACGTTGAGAAATCCAGACAGCTATGCCTTTAGGATCAGACATCAACTCTAATGAGGTAGCATGCCCCGAAAATCACACAATTCAAACCATGGGGTAGCATGCCCCTGCATCATTTCACACGAAAAAAATGGTTTAGGCCTTACGACTCGTTCTACTGAGAATGCCCCAAACTCATCGCATCAAACAACAAAAGTTGGGGCTTACATCTCCTGGAATGCCCAAACTCACATCTCGACTCATCAACAATAGTTGGGGCTTACTTCTCCTTGAATGCCCAAACTCACATCTCGACTCATCAACAATAGTTGAGGCTTACATCTCCTTGAAAGCCCAAGGCAATACACATCAACTTTATCTAAAAAATTGGGCCTTACATCTTCTCAAGAATGCCTAACATCAATCATTAACATCAAAAGCTGGGAGCCACCATGCCCCTAGAGTCTACATATGATCTATACCTGGGGCATAGCGGCCCCGTTATTCTACAGAAAATGTCATCTAAAGATTTAGGCATGCGTTGCCCCTTCAGCCATCAACCATAGGAAATGTAAGTCCATATCAACTGATGAACTTATGATGTTGTCACTTTCATTGACCACTTATCCCCAACCAAGTCTACCTTACAAGGAATCCATGTTCTACTTGTAAGTGGCGCATGAGTACGTCTACAATGTGCTTTTCAATGCATGAGGGTACTCCTATCTTCTACATATTTGTTTTTAGATGCAAATGTTTATGACATATTTTTCTCCTTTCCTCTCTTTTCCTTTTCCCTCTTCTTTCTCTCTCTCTCTCTCCTCTTTTCCCTTCACCTTCTCTTGCCTCCCTCGATTTTTCCTTTCATCTTCTTCTCTCTTTTTTTTTCCTCCCTCTCTTCCTCTCTCTTTCTTCTCCCTTTATGTTTTCTTCTTCCTCTTACCTTATCTCTTTGTCTCTTCTCTCTTTCTCTCATCTTCTCTTTTTTTTTTCCTCGATTGCAAGTGCTTCCAAGCTCTATATGACATGTTCGCTTCTTTTTAAAGTGCTGGTGCCATCTACTACCACATGTTTGGTTGCAAGTACAATTTTATTCATACATGGTGCATTTGGATGCAAATGCCCCTAGTATGATGCATGGACATTGAAAATCATTCGAGCTAAGGTGACAATTGAATGACTTAAGAAAAATGAGTTATTCCATCAAAAACACAAAAGCCTCAATGGGAAGAATCCCCAATGACTATGGACTCATTCATTTTAGATTCTAATTAGGATCCCAAGGGTGAATAGTTCTTGTCAAAAGGTTGTGATGGATGAAAATCTGTCTAATCAGAGCAAGGTGGATGGATGAGCGGATATCCCTTCAAAGAAAAAAATAGATAGAGGCGATGTGCCTAAATGCTTGTTCATGACCACCCAAGTGAATCATCTTGAAAGTGAATTCGTCTACCCCATAGACGCCCTTTGTCATTGGCTACTATCCCCAATTTCCTTTTAGCCTTAACTTTTGCCTAAGCCGCCCCTGTGGGTTTTCAACCTAGCCGGCTTGTCCTAACTTTTGCCTAGACCGCCCTTTCGGGTTTTCAGCCTAGCACTCTTCTTGTCTTTTTCTTTTTCTTTTTTTTTTTTCTTTTCTCGTAGTGGGGATAGCAGCCATAGGCACTGAATGCTGAGACCATGAAGTTTGGGCAAGATCAAGATCACTCGGGCTGTGTATATTCAGACGACTAATGGAGAGGTGAACTTTCAACCTTAATGGAGAACCATCTAGCTGAGCTACGTCTAAGAGACTATTGGAGGGATGTGCTTCATGATGACCGGATTCACAATGAATCCTCATAAGAGAGGCAGACTCGATTGATAATTTCATAAAATACAAGTCAAAAAGAGAAACCTTATGACTACAAAGAGGCCCGAATACAATCAATAGTGTAGCATGTCCATGTGACAACGACTCCAATCTTTCCATTGAATCAATCTGGGAACCAAATATTTATAGACAGGGCTTGTTGCCGGGTTACCTACGTATCTGTGGACGTGGTGTTTGGCTTGAGGTATTTGGTGGGGTCAGTATTTGGTTCGAGATGTTTAAGGTGATAGATCAAATGGGAGGACACTTGTCTTCTTCATTATAATTTCTTCTCTTCTTTCCGAGTTCTGGTGATGTATAGTGAATTAAGATTTGGGCACCAAGGTCATCTCCTTCCTCACTTTTCTCCCTCTTCTTTTGATTCTTTTTTTCTTTGGGGAAACACCATCGCCTAGACCGTTTTCATGGATTGTGATCTAGAAGGTGCCCCCTTTTCTCTTTTCCTTTCTTTTTCTTTTTTTTTTCTTTTTCCCTTTTTTTTAGGAGGGTGACATCTTCTTTAAGCAGGTGCAATCAGACATAACTCACTTAGAAGCCATATTTATTTTTGGGAAGCAATTTTTCTAGGCAAGTGTTCATGGTGGGTAGATGGGGTCAGAATGGAGGATGGTTTAGATTGGTGTTGACATGGGTATGTGTTTGAAGGCTAGTGCGGGTGAGTATTTAGGAATCAGCTGGGGTTGGTCGAATATGTGTAAGGTTGGATTACATCCATAGAATCAGGCCTCCGTAGTTCGTTTTGTGGTCCCCTAGATTGATCCAATGGAATACCATGAAGCCATGTATGATGCCACATAAACACAAAAGATAAGGAAATCAAAGTTTTATTCCTTATATGAAAAATCACAGTATAAACAATGACACTGTTGACTGTTGAAAAATAGGATTCAACTATCACCCCTTTTTTACTCAACCTAACTTCTAGACTCTAAAGAGCACCTATGCCGCCTCTCCCTATCCTCGGTCATCACTCTATCCATACTTAACAATTGGGATTGTGGTCTCTATTCAATTCTCCCCATGTTTGTACTTCTCATCGAACTTTCCATATCATTGAGTGGTCCCTCGGAATACATTACCTCTACCGCCTCGTCCCATCTCATCTTATTCTCGCGTTCTTCTTCTTTGTTCCTCCAAAATTGGGATTCACATTTCCCCCCTTGGGAAGGCCTCCCTTGGTTTATCTTAGACTGCATACTCGGCCTCAGTTTTGCATCCCGGTTCCTCGGCTCCCAACTTAGCCTCTCATCATGCTTCGCCTGCCATAAATACTAAGACTTGCATCTTCTTTCGCGAGAAGGCCCCATAAAAATGTCTCCACTCGATACCTCAACTCTGCTCATCAATGTATCTCGTCAGTTTAGTCCATCGACTAGTCTTGTCAGCTTAGTTCTCACTATATGATTCTTCTTTTAGCTTCTCATCTTGGCTCATCAACTTGGTTCACAAGTAAGAACTGGGGCTCACATTTGCGTTCTTAAAGAAGGCTCAATCGGGTCACCTCATCTCTCCTACTACAGTTACTGGGGCTTACATCTCCTCACATGAGAAAGCCCAAAATCACCATGGTGACTTGACTCGGCGCCCTATCATTGCTTCTGCCTAGTTCCTATCTTTAGCTTAGGGATACATCCATGGCTTCCGTGTCTCCCCTGTCTCCCTGCTTGTCTTCTATTCACGGGACGTCGTCTTTGGCATTGACCCAATGTCTTCGCCATCCCCTCTCCCACCTCTCATTCTTAGGGTCATTGTTCTTGGATATATCCATCATCTCTAGAATCTTCACCATCTCCCTTCAACTAAGACATGTCTCACCCAAGGTGTCCTAGGGGTTCAATTCTAATGATAGAGCTCATGGTCATCAGGGATCTTAGAGTCCAGCTTTGTTTTTTTTTTTAAGACATTTGGAAAAAGCATGATGGAACACATTTGCAAAATAGTTTCTTTTTTCAAAACATTTCTTTCTTTTTCATTCTTTTAAGATTCAAGCCCAAAAAGATGAGGATTTGAAAAAAAAAGACACCCTAGCTTGAATTTGCGTTTTACGCTTCGAAAAACATGTGATGCGATGCCGAATGTATGCAAATGTGAATCCCTAAGATAAGGTAGACTGATTGAGCATATATGTCAACTAGGGAAGCAACACCAAAAACTTACCATCAACTTAAACATGCGTATACTTACTCCCCAAGGGTTGATTTACTTGACTCATCAGATCCCACTACGCAATATTGCCCATGCGCAGTATGTTTTTTTTTGTCTATACTCTTTCTTATATGTTTTTTATTGATTTTTTGATTTTTGAAAGAAAAACACTCTATTTACACATACTGGAATCTACAACAATAATCACACAAAAATGCACGTACCACTTATTGATTCATTATGCATGAGCTGCTCAGGGTATGTGGCTGGTTGGGGGCTGAAAGACTGCTGCTAAGGAATAGTTTGGCCTACTTACATGTGATAAAGGATATCGCGTGAGGTCCAAGGCCCATTAATCCCTATCATTGCATGAGTAGCGAGAAACCGGTTCACAAAAGCCTCTATCGCTTAAAGAAAGCATTGTAGCGGACTTGGATCCTCTGGCCCTCTTATGGTAAAGGCTTCACAACATTTATCATGAATGCAAGGCACTTATAAAAAGGCATACAAACATCCAATGATTGCACAAAGTTTCTCGAACCCTCTAAGTCCCCAGCGGAGTCGCCAGCTGTGAATACCCGACCTAAAACCATTTGGGCCTATTCACCTTCCCTTTACACCTTCTTCATAACCGTCATCCTGCATCTTTGGAATCACCATCCAAATTTTATTAAGGGACAAAAACTTGGGAAAAACCCTTCATGTGACTCCATTTAGGCAACTGATTAGCGAACCAAAGATGCTGGACCCGGGGATTCGTCATGGATGGGAAGGTGTTAGGCACCCATCCATGTTGGGGCGAAAATTTGTGCAATTAGAGGACTTTGTATGCCTTGTGCAAGTGTGCAAGTGTGAGCACCAAAACACAAAATAACTAAATACTAAAAAGAAAGGGGAGAAGAAGAAGATTGGGCTTGAGTTTCCACCACTAGAAACCACCTACGTACCCCGACGACGGGGTTCAAAGCCCACGTAGTTCTCAACGTGGCATCACAACAATCACATAATCACCAACATCAACATCTCAACAATAATTGGTCAGACAAAAAGGGATTCAGATTACCTCTTGCAGCCCTCCTCTAGCTCCTTAGTTTGGGTTGTGCCTCCCACATAATTTCCTCCCACTCCTCAATTCAATCTTGGAGTTCTTCTTGATTTTCCCCTCTTGTTGCCTTCAATGGATGATGCTACCCACAAAATTCTACCAGAGTTTTAACTATAGAACTATTTCTTCAGCTTGGAGAGGTAGAATTTCTCCAAGCTTCAAAGCTTTTTCAAGAGCGCTTGTGTAATAGAATGTGTGTCCTTTGAAATGTGAGAGGGGGGTCTCATTTATAGTGTTCTAGGTAGTCTAGGGGCATGGACCAACTTAATGATAAAGATAATGGCCAAAAATCTGGGCCAAAACCGAGTAGAATTAGAATTCGGGCGAAAATCGGGGAGAAAATGCGTTTATGGGTGTGCATGACCGCCATGGCCGGCGGTCATCCCATGGATGATAGCCAGGCCGGGCAGTCATGGGTGGAAGACCGCCCAGGACCGGTGGTCATCCCGACATGACCGCCCGCACCTATGTGTCTCACCCGTCCTTTCCTTTTTCGGTCCCGATTCTCCCCTAATTCCTCCCTGATTGATCCTACTGCGTAATTAATCCCTAAACTGCTCAGAATCCTATGCTTTTTTTATTACTACTCCCCTCAATCATCTCCTAATTGATTAATTACACATTGATTCCTCATTTTAAGCCAAAATCATACCAAAAACATTCTTTCTATTAAGGAATGATTTAACTCTGATTTTCCACGAAAATCAGAGCTAAATTTCTCTGCAAGCAAGGTGTTAATGGGTTGGGCAACTCTGAAGAAAAGTCCATACCTTATTAAATTGGACCCTTACATTTATCTTCAACCCAAAAATAAATATAATTGGGTTCAATAAATAAACAAGCCCAAACTTAGTGAGATAAAATACATTTTAGCAATTTAGTCCTTAACATATCCTACGATTAAATCGTCTCATTATTCCACGGCATAAAAAGTTTTAATTACTATAACATATAAATTCTATTAAAGTTAAATCCCATCCATGCTTCAACCCAAGACTAATTCATCAATCTTATGATTCAAACATGTTTGGGGTCTATTCTCAATAGAATCTTCGTGGGTCAAATTTGGGTGTTCACACAAGGCTTTGGGTTTTGTGTGTACCGGGTACATGACTTTGGGTTTTGCATTTACCGGGTACACGGCTTTGGTCTTGCGTGTACCGGGTACACGACTTTGGGTTTTGCGTGTACCGGGTACATGGCTTTGGGTTTGCTTGTACCGGGTACACGGCTTTGGGTTTTGCCCCTCGCTGGTGAGTCTTTAAAATTTTAAGGACGAAGCAACGCAATGAAGGAACAACCAAATTTGGATAATGGGTGTGAGTGTTGTGGACCATTGGTTGGAGCATCACATGCTCTTCCTCGAGAATCATCTCATCCCGAGGTTTCTTTTGGGATTTTCCTTGTCCCAAAAATCGTTAACAAAGGATCATCTCACCTATATTAACTAGGGATATTGTCCACCTCCCGTGGGGATTTCATCTACTGAGGGGTTTCTTTCGGGATTTTCCTGGACCCAAAAGTCATTAACAAAGGATCATCTCACCTATGTTAACTAGGGATACTGTCTACCTCCCGTGGGGAATTCATCTACAAGCTGCTAACAAGGATCATCTCACCTGTGTCAGCTAGGGATATTGTCTACCTCTCGTGGGGATTTCATCTACAAGTCGCCAAAGGATCATCTCACCTAAGTCAGTCAGGGATATTGTCTACCTCCCGTGGGGATTTCATCTACAAGTCGCTAACAAGGATCATCTCACCTATGTTAGCAAGGGATATTGACTACCTCCCGTAGGGATTTCATCTCATTCTGGGGGTCTTGGGATTTTCCTGGTCCTAGGAGCTAACGGGAATCATCCCGTGGCTCGTCTACATCTTCTCGGTGCTCCTTTACGTCAGGTTATTGTCCCGGGGATATCTATCTCTCAACGTCTTCCTCAATTCTAACTTAGGGGCATCGGCCCCTAGCAACTCTTATCGACTCTACTTCTACCCTAGGGGCATCTGCCCCTGGCAACTCTCAATGGTTCTACTTCTATCACAGGGGCATCTGCCCTTGGTCTCGGCTAGTCTTGATCAAACATATTCGTGGACCCTTCGGGTCCTCCCTCATTCAGAGCATCACAACTCGAGGAAATCATTCAAAGCATAGGCTCATCACGTTTTCAAGAGACTCATCATTCTAAAGCAAAGTACACGTCTAGCTCATCATAACACACATCATTGTAAATTCAAGTAAAAGATCATAAAATGCCCCTTAAGTGATAGAAACACATGTTTTCCTCGCCTCTCTTTCCTATTCTCTCTTTCCCCTTTTTTTCTCTCAATTTTCTGGAATTTTTTTTTAAAAATTTTTTTGGGTGAGCAGTGCCGACCTGGCGGTCTTGAGGAGAGATGACCGCCACTTCTCGGCGGTCTTGTTTGGATGACCGCCAGGCATGGTGTTCTTCTCGTCATGACCGCCTGCGCTGGCGGTCATGGCTCCCGGGTCTTCATATTTTTTCCTTTTTGGCTTTTGGGCTTGGGCTTTAAGGTTTTTCACGAGTCCTCTCATCTCAAAACACTATAAATACAGCTCTGGGGACATCTAAAGACCCTCACAAATATCAGAACCCCTTTGACACACATCTAAAACAAACATGAGTGAGAATTTTCATGCCAAGGTGCTTCAATGGATGGAAAGCGTGCCTCGCATATGCCGTTTGAGTTTTACAGTGCTGGGACTCTCCACATTGTTCCAACTTCATGGCGTGGTGGTGGTGGTGAACTTGATTCGTGCCGCTGCAAAATTCTGGGACAAGAGTCATCGCGTTTTTTGCTTCGGTCAAGACATGATGGAGCTTTGTCCTTCTATTGAAGAATACAACACGTTCATGGGTGCAAAATTCATAAGCGAAGTTGCCATGGTTTCTCTTGCAAAGCCTGTCCTGAAAGAGGTTAGCAAATTTCTTCTCCTGGCTATTGTGCAGCTTAGTTTTCTTCTGAATCAGCACAATTGTTTTGACTTATCGAAAATTGTTGACTAATATTTCCTTGGTGGTTCGGAACATCATCTGGGGGAGTGTGATGTCGGATGGAGAGAAAAGCAAAACCGTGCTCTTGTCCTTGTGATGACACAAGAGTTTCTCCTAGTAGGCTCCTCGGGTGTTTGTCCTCTCCGAGTCGGTGCATTGGTGGCTAAACTTTTTGACAAAAAGAGCCTTACTCCGTTGATTTTAGGTGAAACCCTCCATTGTCTAGACAAACTGGTGGACGATCCCTCAGCTCCTATGTCCGGCTCTTCCCTCTTGCTTCAGGTATAAATTCTACCACTCTGATTCTTGAAGCATCATCGTTATCATGCTGATTCTTCATACTTTTTAGATGTGGTTATGTGAACACCTCACATTGATTGAACGGCCTCAAACCAATCCTCCGAATTACACTCGTCGTGGTTATTCCGTCTTCTTCCACACCATTCGGGAATGGACCATCTTCATGAGGGACCTCACAGGCACACAAATCACGTGGTATTACAGGTGGTTGGGGATGCAGGAGGTAGTCATTCGTATTTTAAGCAAGGATTGGGTCCCACTTCCGGGTCTAGAGAAATCCACATACTATCGTCCAAACAGGATCTTAAGACAATTCGGCATAAATCAAGTAGTTCCATCAACTATCCCAACTCCTACCACAGGACCCATGGAGACAGCTACTCTAAAAGTCATCAAAGGAGGTTGGGCTCTGGCCTTGAGAGAAGGTACTGGTGGTCATTTCGAGATACACCCCTCATTGGCATATTTGGAGTGGCTGGAAGAGGATGTGGCTGATATTGAGAGGTCCTTGCATCTGATGAGAGAAGCATTCTTAGAAGAGTTGGTGCCCCCAGGCTTTGGATTGTCCAATTCTCTAGTCAAAGAGAAGAATGGGGATGGTGCTCCAAGTCGAAAAAGGCACAAGAAGGATTGAGTCTCATTCCAACAACTATCCCTTTATACTTATGATGCATGCGAATAAATGAGTGAACAAACTCCCTTTATGTTTTATCAATCTTTGGATTATTAATAATAATAATTGTAACGCCCCGAATTTTCATAATTTGATATTTCGGAATTTTCGAAATTTTGATTCCAATTTTACCCTTGAGGAATTTCCGGATTTTTGGACAAGGAAATAAATTATTTTACCTTGGTTATATGGGAATTAAGTCGATGGTTTGACGGGTTCGGCTTTCGTTGGAGTTTAATCGGGTTTCGGGGTTGAGAATTGAACTTTGAAGCAGTTCCCCGAAACTACGTCGTTTTGGAAACTGTTTTAAAAAAAAAAATGTGGGGGCGTTGACCAGGCAGGGGTTGACTGTGCCTAAGCGGACGACGGGTCGTCCACTAGGGCGGCCAACCCTAGCCCGATCCTTTTTCTCCTCTTCTTCATTTTTCTTTTTTTTCTTCTTCTACTTTCTTCCCCTAGCCGCCGCCTACCCCCAACCCTTCTCTTCTTCCTCCTTTCGTTTCCCTCCCCCTTCTTCCTCTCTTCCTTCTCTTCTCGTTCTCTCTCTTTTTCCCTCACCCTCCTCTTCCTCTCCGGTCCTCTTCTCTCGTGTCATTCTCTCGCTTTCCCATCGCCAGCCGTCCCGTTCTTTACCTTCAATCGCTGAGCAACCAGCCCAATAGACGCCGCCGTCGTGGAGTGTAGTGGAGATTTAGAAAAGGTCAGGCTTGTGTGCGACGAGGAGTACGGGGCGTGGATAGGACCCGCCATCATCGTCCTCGCGTTGCCGGTAAGTCCCCGCTCTCTCTTCTCCAGTTCTCTCGGCTTGGGTGTTTGGTATGTAGTTGACGGGTTGTGTTTTTGGTTTGTGTGTTGGTTGTTGCGGCTCGGCTGTGTGGACGGTGGGGGTCGACTGTGTTGTGTTGGTTGTTGGTGGTGGTTGTCGCGTGGTGGCCGGTGGTGTCCCTGTGTGCGTGCGACGATGGTTGTCGCCGGTGTTGGTGGTCGGTTCCGGCAGGTTGCTTGCGTGTGTGGTGAAGTGCTGGTCGTTGTAGACGGGAGAGGTTGGTGCTCGGGTGTGCGTGCGTGTGTGTGTGCTTCACGGGCAGATTCGGTTCTCGACAGATTTGTGCGATTCCGGGGTAAGGACTCACCTACTTTTCCTCTCCTTCAATTCGGTTGTTGTGATTCCGTAGTGGGTAGGACTTAAATTGATTTCAGTGGGATGCTTTACGTCTTAGCAGATTCGTTGGGTGGCTGTTGGTGAAGTTCCGACGAGTTCACCGGAATCCGGCGAAGGCTCGGGAATATTCCGGCAAAGGCTCGGGTCGTTATTTCGGCATTCCACGGTATATATGGTGTATTTTAAATCTATATCCGGCATGTACTTATAATTCGGGATTGGGTTATGTATTTAATTGTGATTAGTGGAAACCGAGAGTGTGAGTAGTATGAGGCCGGTAATCACCGACACGGGTAGAACCTTAGGCCGGGATTCTTTGGACTCTGATTGACGTTGGACTTAAGTAACGGGCTTTAAGCCCAATCCTATAATTGGTTTAATAAGGACTTAAGGAAGTGGGCTTTAGGCCCGGAAATTGAAATTGGGCTTAGATTGGACTTTAGGCCGGAAAATCGTAAAGGACATAATGAGTGGGCCATAGGCCCGGGAACTACTTATTGGACTTAGTTGGGCGTAAGCCGGTGAACCTTAGGTCCCGATACTCGGAGTTTTGGTGAGAGAACATTAAGTCGGGTTTTGACCATGGAATTTCATAGATGGCTAACTAGGGACGGGTTTAACTCAGTTGAGCATTATAGTCGCATGCATGCACGTTTATATTAAGATTTGTTTGTAATTTGTTGTGTGTGCCGGTATTCAGGCACGGGTAATACCTCGGGAGCTGGAGGATCTGTTTTGGGAAAAAGCTCCACAAAACAATCGTCGTTGAGGTGACTTTATATGTCTTTTTATGTTTGTATGCATGAGCTCGTTGGATTGGTTTGTTTGAGTTGCATGCTTGTTTGCTAACATGCTGTAATCTGTATTGTGTGCCTAAGTGTACTTTTTGCTTATGAGCTGGATGATTGGATTAGTTATGGATTATAACATGTGGTGTGATTCTGGGTGTTATGTGTGATGTATTGTGGGTCAGAGACCCGGTTATCTGATTGAGATGTTTTATCACACAACCCTGTTAAATCACAACTAATGGCACACATAAACTCATAATTTGTGAATAAAGATAATGTACAGTAGAAGTTAGGCTACTGTGTGCCGATGACCGGTTGTTTCGAGCGGGAAGTGATACCCCTCGGGTTTGCATGCGGGTTAGCATGTGGTATGCGGATTTGCATATGGGTCTGTGATGACCGGTTTCTACCTCCCTCCTTCTATCTTCCCCGTTCTACCTCCCTCTTTCTCTCTGTCTCTCTCTCTCTCTATGGATATGGTTGGGCTTCGTGCCTGGTTTTATTTTGGCTTATGCCTGGTTGTCTCATGAGACGGGACCGAGCTCGACGCACACAGTAGGGGGCCCTGAATAATAAATTATAATAACAAAACTTAACACACAACAGATGGAGAATAATGAACTGTTTGCTTGATTGTGTTGGCATGTTAGTACTGATTGTTGTATGTTTGCATGCTTGTCTTGTTGCTCTTCTTTCCTTCCGGACTTGATCTGCACACTCTTATAATTAGACTTATATTGCTCACTGAGTAGGCGACTCACATAATCGCCAACGTTGTTTTTCAGACTTTAGATAGCGTGCAGTCACTTTCCATCCTTCCAGAGTACGGACGTGGTTATCTCAGCAGGTAGCTGTGCTTGGTCTTCCGGTTGGATCCATAAAGTCGGCATGCATGTTGTTTTGTTTCTCTTATTTTTGCTCCGTTTGTTTCTTCCGCTGCATTGAATTTTTATTGAGATGTCACTATTGATATTGGATTACATTATCGGCGGGTTGCCGGGTTTATGTATTGATGATGTTTTGGAAGGATGCCGGGTTGTCTTGTGGCTTGTTAAGCCGGATTGTTTTGTTCTTTTTGACATCTCGGTTTATTAAGAATTTTTGGATATTGTTGATATTGGATTTCGTGTCCCGGGTTTTAGGGGTATTTTGGTAATTTCCTTTATTAAGGTATTTTATTTGTAAAATTGGGACACGGGTGTTTCAGCTTGGTAGCGGAGCAGGCTTTAGATCCTTGGTTTCAAAAAGTGTTTTAAATTGTGTTTTCAAAGTGATTTTCTGTGTTTAAGCCTGTTTCCGGATTTATGACTTAAAAAAAAGTGTTTTTGACTCATTTGCAATCATATAGGCGTCGATATGGATCACGAGGGGCAGCACAATGCTGAGGATGACGCCGCTACTCATGTCTCCGACAATGTGTCGGTGATGCAGGTTCCCGTTGGTCAGGGGAACAATAATGCAGCAGAGAATAATGCTGCAGGGGGTGGAGGACAGAATGCTGTACCACCTGTTGTGAACCCAGCGTTCCAGCAGTATCAGGCTTTTCTGCAGTGGCAGCAGTTCCAGCAGTTTCAGCAGCAGCAGCAGGGTGCCCAGCCGGTAGCACCTGCTGCAGCAGGTGGTATGGAGAGTGGGTACAAACATATGGATAAGTCAGCTGTGAAGGAATTCTCAGGTGAAGAGGGCAAAGTCAAGGAGTTTGATGATTGGTTTCGCCAGGTGGAGAATGTTCTGGAGAAGTTCACCTGTGCACCTGAGCAGAGGGCTCGATTAGCTGCACATAAGTTCACAGGGTATGCATTGTCATGGTGGCAGGATCTTGTGGCCATTCTACCGAAGCCTGTGGAGATGCCTTGGGAGGATTTCAAGGAGAGATTCTACAAGGAGTTTCTTACTGTTGGTTTTCTGGAGGAGCAGAAGAATCCGTTTCTTGAGGTGAAGCAGGGACTAGATGAGACAGTATCAGCTTTCAGAATCCGATATAGCATCCTTCTCTCTTATGCTAGGGAGTTTGTGCCTGATGAGTTGACCAGGTGTAGGCGGTTTGTTAACGGCTTACGTACTGAGATAGCAATGGCTGTGGCTGGTGGAGGGCACAAGACTTGGGAGGCAGTTTGTGCCGCTGCTTTTGATGCTGAGAGAGTTCAGTTGATCGGGAAGGAGGCTCAGGCAGCCGAGCAGAGGAAGCAGCCATCTGCTTCGGGACAGAAGAGGCAGTATTCTGATGCCGGAGGTGCAGATTATTCGGTTGGACAGAGTTCTTCTTATCAGGGTTCGAAGAAGTTTCGAGGGCAGAGTTATCAGGGTGGACCGGGCAGATCCTCGGGAGGACGGTCCTATCAGTCTGGTTCTCGGGGACGGGGTTCCTCGGCACGGTTCTCGGGTATATGCTGGTATTGCAATACGCCGGGACACCAGAAGTCTACTTGCTACAAGTGGATGAGGGATAATGGTGGCAGTGGTTCTCAGTATACTGTACAGAGTTCCGTGGCTAGCAGTGCTGTTTCTTCTGGTCCGAACAGGGGTGGCGGACAGCAGGGTCGTGGTCGTGGAGGTTCTGGAGCTCCGAACCGCGGGGGTGCGACTCAGTCTGCTGCAGCTCCTAGGGTTTATGCCATCACCCGAGAGGAGGCTGCTGATGCTCCTGAGGTTATAGCAGGTACCTTTATGGTTTTTGGTCAGTTTGCACATGCTTTAATTGATCCAGGTTCAACACATTCTTTTGTATCACGTGCATTCACGACTACTCATAACATAGAGAATGACAACCTTAGTAGACCCCTAAGAGTCCGTTTACCCACTGGTGATAGTGTAGTTGTTGATCGAGTTTGTAGAGATGTATCGATAGAGTATGATAGTGAGAGTTTTCCTTCTGATCTTGCTGTCATGGATTTGGGAGAGTTTGATGTTATCTTAGGCATGGACTGGTTGTCCAGACATCAAGCAGTAGTTGACTGTCGGGCCAGGGAAGTGTCCTTTACTTCTTTATTGGGGCGTAGATTGGTGTTTGTTGGAGAACAAAGAGTTCTATCGGTGTGCTGTATCTCGTCCATCCAGGCTTTCAGGATGATCCGAAAGGGTTGTGATGCCTTTCTTGCTCATGTGGTCGATTCGTCGGTACCAGTACCTGGAGTGGAGGATATTCCTATTGTTCGGGAGTTTCCCGATGCATTTCCTGATGATTTACCTGGGTTGCCTCCGGAGCGGGAGGTGGAGTATACAGTGGACTTGGTACCGGGAGTTGCAGCTATTTCGATACCGCCCTACAGAATGGCTCCGGCAGAACTTCAGGAGTTGAAGAAGCAACTGGAGGAGTTGTTAGATAAGGGTTTTATTAGACCGAGCATCTCACCTTAGGGTGCCCCGGTCTTGTTTGTGAAGAAGAAGGAAGGCAGTATGCGGATGTGTGTGGACTATAGGCAGTTGAATAAGGTGACTGTGAAGAACAAGTATCCTTTGCCCAGGATTGATGACCTGTTCGACCAGTTGCAGGGTGCATCTGTGTTTTCGAAGATTGACTTGCGATCTGGTTACCATCAGGTTCGGATTGCAGAGCAAGACATACCTAAGACTGCATTCCGCACTCGGTATGGTCATTATGAGTTTGTGGTTGTTCCATTTGGACTGACGAATGCACCGGCAGTGTTCATGTGTATGATGCAACAGGTCTTCCATGAATTTCTGGACCGGTTTGTGGTAGTGTTCATTGATGATATTCTGGTCTACTCGAGTAGTAAGGCCGAACATGAGAACCATTTGAGACAAGTTTTGCAGAGGTTGAGAGAAGAACAACTCTATGCCAAGCTCAGTAAGTGTGAGTTTTGGTTGGATGAGGTCGCGTTTCTTGGACATATTGTGTCCGGTGAGGGCATTAAGGTGGATCCGGCCAAGATTAAGGCAGTCATGGATTGGGGGCCACCGAAGAGCGTATCTGAGATACAGAGTTTTCTTGGACTTGCTGGTTACTACCGGAGGTTCATTGAGGGTTTTTCCTTAATAACGGGTCCCATGACTAAGCTGTTGAGGAAAGGCTGTGTTTTTGTTTGGGATGACCATTGTCAGAAGAGTTTCGAGGAGTTGAAGAGTCGGTTGACTTCTGCACCGATTTTGACTGTTCCGAGACCCGGAGTGGAGTACACTGTGTTCAGTGATGCTTCTGGTCTGGGCTTGGGATGTGAGTTGATGCAGGAGGGTCGGGTGATTGCATATGCCTCCAGGCAGTTGAGAACTCACGAGAGGAACTATCCGACCCATGATCTGGAGTTAGCTGCTGTGATCTTTGCTTTGAAGATCTGGAGAAACCATCTATACGGTGAGAAGTGTCGGATTTTCACGGATCACAAGAGTTTGAAGTACATCATGACCCAAAGGGAGCTTAATATGAGGCAGAGACGCTGGATTGAGCTTCTGAAGGATTATGATTGTACTATTGAGTACCGTCCAGGCAAGGCCAATGTTGTTGCAGATGCATTGAGCCGGAAGAGAGTGGTTGCTGCAGATGAGGACTCTGTTTCTTATGCATTGCCTTCCTTGGTGGAGCTGTGGTCGTTGGATGCACAGTTAGAGGTGGACGTCACTGGGGCGTTGTTAGCCAGTTTGAGCATCCGACCGACCTTGCGGGATAAGATTATGGAGTTGCAGTATGGAGATCCTCATTTAGCAAAGTTGCGGGATAAGGCTCTCGGTGGAGAGAGTTCTAGCTTCTATGTCCGGGAGGATGGTGCTCTGATGACCGGTGATCGGTTGTGTGTTCCAGATGTTGATGATTTGAGGAGATGGATTATGGATGAAGCGCATAATGCGCCATATGCTATGCATCCGGGTAGCACCAAAATGTACCAGAACCTGAAGAGTCATTATTGGTGGCCCGGGATGAAGAAGGATGTTGCGGAGTTTGTGGCTCGTTGTATGACTTGTCAGCAGGTGAAAGCCGAGCATCAGGCTCTTGCCGGCAAGTTGAGATCTTTGACTATTCCGCAGTGGAAGTGGGAGCATATCACTATGGACTTTGTTATCGGGTTACCGAGGACCCGGGGTCGACATGATTCCATCTGGGTCATTGTAGACAGGTTGACCAAGTCAGCTCATTTCCTTCCGATTCAGCAGACGGATACAATGGATAAGCTGGCGAGGTTGTATGTTTCGGGTATTGTCCGTCTACATAGAGTACCACTATCCATCGTGTCGGACAGGGATCCGAGGTTTACTTCACACTTCTGGAAGAGTTTGCAGTCAGCTTTGGGTACTAAGTTGAATTTCAGTACTGCATTCCATCCGCAGACCGATGGGCAGTCGGAGAGAACCATACAGATGCTGGAGGATATGCTTAGAGCCTGTGTGCTCAATTTTAGTGGTTCTTGGGATGAGACATTACCGTTGGTTGAGTTTGCTTATCACAACGGGTATTACTCCAGTATCGGTATGGTGCCTTGTGAGGCATTGTATGGGCGGAAGTGTCGTAGTCCGATCTGTTGGGATGAGGAAGGTCTGAGACAGGTGATTGGTCCGGACCTAGTCCAGGAGACTGTTGATCAGATCGAGGTGGTTAAGCAATGCATGAGGCCTGCTCAGGATCGGCAAAAGAGTTTTGCCGATAAGCATCGTCGGGAGATGGAGTACAATGTAGGTGATAGAGTCTTCCTCCGTGTTGCTCCCTGGAGAGGTGTTATCCGGTTTGGGAGGAAGGGCAAGTTGAGCCCTCGTTATATTGGTCCTTACGAGATCATGGAGCGGATTGGTCCGCTGGCCTACAGGTTGGCTTTACCGGAGGAGCTGTCGCGCATACATGATGTATTCCATGTTTCGATGCTGAGGGGTTATCGGTCTGATCCTAGTCATGTTGTATCCCCGACAGAGGTGGAGGTTTCTGAGGATTTGACTTATGTTGAGGAGCCGGTTGAGATTCTTGCTCGGGAGGAGCGACAGTTGAGGAATCGAGTTATTCCGATGGTTCGGGTTAGATGGACCCGTCATTCTCTGAATGAGGCTACTTGGGAGGTTGAGTCCCATATGCAGGAGCAGTATCCCCATTTGTTTTGATGTTCTTATCTTGTAATTTCGAGGATGAAATTTTCTTAAGTGGGGTAGAACTGTAATGCTCCGAATTTTCAGAATTTGATATTTCGGAATTTTCGAAATTTTGATTCCAACTTTACCCTTGAGGAATTTCCGGATTTCTGGACAAGTAAATAAATTATTTTACCTTGGTTATATGGGAATTAAGTCGATGGTATGACGGGTTCGGCTTTCGTTGGAGTTTAATCGGGTTTCGGGGTTGAGAATTGAACTTTGAAGCAGTTCCCCGAAACTACGTCGTTTTGGAAACTGTTTTAAAAAAAAAAAATGTGGGGGCGTTGACCAGGCAGGGGTTGACTGTGCCTAAGCGGACGACGGGTCGTCCACTAGGGCGGCCAACCCTAGCCCGTTCCTTTTTCTCCTCTTCTTCATTTTTCTTTTTTTTCTTCTTCTACTTTCTTCCCCTAGCCGCCGCCTACCCCCAACCCTTCTCTTCTTCCTCCTTTCGTTTCCCTCCCCCTTCTTCCTCTCTTCCTTCTCTTCTCGTTCTCTCTCTTTTTCCCTCATCCTCCTCTTCCTCTCCGGTCCTCTTCTCTCGTGTCATTCTCTCGCTTTCCCATCGCCGGTCGTCCCGTTCTTTACCTTCAATCGCTGAGCAACCAGCCCAATAGACGCCGCCATCTTGGAGTGCAGTGGAGATTGAGAAGAGGTCAGGCTTGTGCGCGACGAGGAGTACGGGGCGTGGACAGGACCCGCCATCATCGTCCTCGAGTTGCCGGTAAGTCCCCGCTCTCTCTTCTCCAATTCTCTCGGCTTGGGTGTTTGGTATGTAGTTGACGGGTTGTGTTTTTGGTTTGTGCGTTGGTTGTTGCGGCTCGGCTGTGTGGACGGTGGGGGTCGACTGTGTTGTGTTGGTTGTTGGTGGTGGTTGTCGCGTGGTGGCCGGTGGTGTCTCTGTGTGCGTGCGTCGATGGTTGTCGCCGGTGTTGGTGGTCGGTTCCGGCAGGTTGCTTGCGTGTGTGGTGAAGTGCTGGTCGTTGTAGACGGGAGAGGTTGGTGCTCGGGTGTGCGTGCGTGTGTGTGTGCTTCATGGGCAGATTCGGTTCTCGGCAGATTTGTGCGATTCCGGGGTAAGGACTCATCTACTTTTCCTCTCCTTCAATTCGGTTGTTGTGATTCCGTAGTGGGTAGGGCTTAAATTGATTTCAGTGGGATGCTTTACGTCTTAGCAGATTCGTTGGGTGGCTGTTGGTGAAGTTCCGGCGAGTTCACCGGAATCCGGCGAAGGCTCGGGTCGTTATTTCGGCATTCCACGGTATATATGGTGTATTTTAAATCTATATCCGGCATGTACTTATAATTCGGGATTGGGTTATGTATTTAATTGTGATTAGTGGAAACCGAGAGTGTGAGTAGTATGAGGCCGGTAATCACCGACACGGGTAGAACCTTAGGCCGGGAATCTTTGGACTCTGATTGACGTTGGACTTAAGTAACAGGCTTTAAGCCCAATCCTATAATTGGTTTAATAAGGACTTTAGGAAGTGGGCTTTAGGCCCGGAAATTAAAATTGGGCTTAGATTGGACTTTAGGCCGGAAATTCGTAAAGGACATAATGAGTGGGCCATAGGCCCGGGAACTACTTATTGGACTTAGTTGGGCGTAAGCCGGTGAATCTTAGGTCCCGATACTCGGAGTTTTGGTGAGAGAACATTAAGTCGGGTTTTGACCCGGGAATTTTATAGATGGTTAACTAGGGACGGGTTTAACTCAGTTGAGCATTATAGTCGCATGCATGCACGTTTATATTAAGATTTGTTTGTAATTTGTTGTGTGTGCCGGTATTCAGGCACGGGTAATACCTCGAGAGCTGGAGGATCTGTTTTGGGAAAAAGCTCCACAGGACAATCGTCGTTGAGGTGACTTTATATGTCTTTTTATGTTTGTATGCATGAGCTCGTTGGATTGGTTTGTTTGAGTTGCATGCTTGTTTGCTAACATGCTGTAATCTGTATTGTGTGCCTAAGTGTACTTTTTGCTTATGAGCTGGATGATTGGATTAGTTATGGATTATAACATGTGGTGTGATTCTGGGTGTTTGGTGTGATGTATTGTGGGTCAAAGACCCGGTTATCTGATTGAGATGTTTTATCACACAACCCTGTTAAATCACAACTAATGACACACATAAACTCATAATTTGTGAATAAAGATAATGTACAGTAGAAGTTAGGCTACTGTGTGCCGATGACCGGTTGTTTCGAGCGGGAAGTGATACCCCTCGGGTTTGCATGCGGGTTAGCATGTGGTATGCGGATTTGCATATGGGTCTGTGATGACCGGTTTCTACCTCCCTCCTTCTATCTTCCCCGTTCTACCTCCCTCTTTCTCTCTGTCTCTCTCTCTCTCTATGGATATGGTTGGGCTTCGTGCCTGGTTTTATTTGGGCTTATGCCTGGTTGTCTCATGAGATGGGACCGAGCTCGACGCACACAGTAGGGAGCCCTGAATAATAAATTATAATAACAAAACTTAACACACAACAGATGGAGAATAATGAACTGTTTGCTTGATTGTGTTGGCATGTTAGTACTGATTGTTGTATGTTTGCATGCTTGTCTTGTTGCTCTTCTTTCCTTCCGGACTTGATCTGCACACTCTCATAATTAGACTTATATTGCTCACTGAGTAGGCGACTCACATAATCGCCAACGTTGTTTTTCAGACTTTAGATAGCGTGCAGTCACTTTCCATCCTTCCAGAGTACGAACGTGGTTATCTCAGTAGGTAGCTGTGCTTGGTCTTCCGGTTGGATCCATAGAGTCGGCATGCATGTTGTTTTGTTTCTCTTATTTTTACTCCGTTTGTTTCTTCCGCTGCATTGAATTTTTATTGAGATGTCACTATTGATATTGGATTACATTATCGGGGGGTTGCCGGGTTTATGTATTGATGATGTTTCGGCAGGATGCCGGGTTGTCTTGTGGCTTGTTAAGCCGGATTGTTTTGTTCTTTTTGACATCTAGGTTTATTAAGAATTTTTGGATATTGTTGATATTGGATTTCGTGTCCCATGTTTCAGGGGTATTTTGGTAATTTCCTTTATTAAGGTATTTTATTTGTAAAATTGGGACACGGGTGTTTCAATAATGGAACCGAACCATTACTGGGCTTCCTACGTACCCATGACCTTTTTTTTCTTTTTTTTTTTGTTTTAGGCTCACGAGATCAGGCTCACATTGTTCTCTTCTTTGGTCTGTTGTTTTGTCTCTTTGGATGAAAATTTTTCCTTGCTCAAATGGCTTGATTAGAAGCCTCTATCTGATTGGGTCATTGATCAAGATTATTATCATTAATAGTCCATTTTTAGATTAACGTCCAGATATTTCGGGGAGTTTGTCCAACACACCATATTCATATGAACCATATATGTAAAAAGACATCATTGAAATAACAGAAAGAGTGCCCCTTTTATTGAAACAAAACACAACATAAACTTGCCCATTAAACTCTCAACTAAGCACTCTGCAAAAGTCAACACACAAATCCTCAAGCAATCCCACCTTCCCCAAAAAGATGCCTACAACCAAAATCCTTGTCTTCATCTATCCTCCTTTTTTCTTCTTTATCTTCCTCCCTTATTTCTTCGGGATAACAGTCAAAGAATAGCTCAAATCCCAATTTTATGGTCTTCGTGATGCTACACATTTATGGTTCAGAGAAGCCGCGAAAGGGAAATTCTTCTCCTTCCTTCACAAAATATCCATTCAGTGTTTTGAAGTATGGAGTCATGGGAAAATCCCATTTCCGTTTGTTCTTGCGGGCTGCTTTCTTAGCTTGGTTCTTCACCTTTTTCTCTTCTAGCTCTGCCGGAGTCGGAACATATCCCAAACCAAGAGGAAGCACAGCACTCGAAATTTCAGGGACCTCTAACACTCCTTGCTGCCTCCTTCCTAATCCTATAATCGGAAAATACTTCATCTTTCCCATAATGCTCATGACCGATGAATTGCCAAATGGGTCATAATAAGGAGGTCTCATAATGGGCATATCTGTGATTATGGTACTGATAGATTCGAAAACAAAACCGAATAAAGACACCTCTTCTTCTTCTTCAATCCCACATATCGGTTTGATATTCTTTTCAGCCATTTCCCCTTTAATGGTGACTATCCCCCCTTTGTATGGGAACCACAACATCTGATGTAAGGTGGAGGCTATAGCTCGGGCTTGGTGCAGCCTTGGTCTTCCAAGGACCAAATTGAAACTCTATGCGTTATCGAGCAGTTGGAACTCTACCTAGAAAGGGGTGGGCCCGATGATAACTTCCAGTTTCATCATGCCCAACACTTCTCTTCTGGCATTGTCATATGCCCTGACCATAGTTCGGGAGGGTAAGAAATCCGCAGCTTCAAATCCTAAGGAACTCGCGGTCTTTAATGGACAAACATTCAGGGCGGATCCATAATCTATTAATACCAAGGGTTTCTGGTTTTCCTTGGCCCGAACGGTTATGTATAGGGCATCAATATGGGCTTCCCTACCCGAACGGAGGTCTTTGTCTGAGAAGAATATCTGATTGTCAACTTCTACTGAAGCTATCATGTTGGCTAATGCATCTGGTGCGGTATCAATAAGGACATGGGCCTTGCTTAAGGTTTGGAGTACCTTTTGTCGATGTGGGCGAGATGAAATCAGCAAACCCCAGATAGAGATATTGGCCTGAGTCTTCTTCAGTTGCTTTATCACCATGTCTTCTTCAGGATCTATTATTTCTTCCGGTTCATCTAGGTGAAGGGGAGCCCATCTTGTCACCCTTCCCGATCTAGTAATGACATCAACTTCTTCATGAGATTCTTCAAACCAACTCTGATCGAGCACATAGCATGGCAGCTCAGGCTTGGAATCGACCTCCATCATGTGGACTTCTCCAAGAAAGGGCAGGGGATTCGACTTGGTGTTCGGTCTCTTGGGCAGAATTATTTCATTATGTTCTATCAAATCCTGGATCTCATGCCAAAGTCGGACGCAATTGTCTGTAGCATGCCCGGCCGCCTGATGGAATCCGCAGAATTTATTAGGATCCCCTCCAACGGTAAGACCAGGTCTCGGCTCCAGAGGCTGCAATAAAATCTTTTCCACACATTTCTGCAGCATTTTTCCTAAAGACATAGGGAGGGGAGTAAAATCCCTCCTGTTCGACTCAACCTGTAGTGGGGCCTGAATAGCAACATGGTTCACCTTGGCATGCTTATTTCCTTGGGGTGCATTGATAGTGGAGTCCTGCAAGTGCACAGGGTTGTTGTAGTACTGTCAAGGTCATATCCTCATGGACTGGGTTGAGCCTATTACTTTCAATTAGACAAATTAGGCTAAGATAAGCAAATAGAAGTGGAGTTGAGTAAATGCTAGTTGAAATATAAAGAGAGCAATAAAATAAAGCAACAGTAGTGTTGAAGCAAGAAAAGATCAGATTTGGTGAAGTCATAGGCATCCGGGGTTCACATGTCCTGTTTCTTGCTTTAAATTGCTCAACAGCCTCACAACAGGCTGAGCCTGTTTGACGGCCTGTGTTAAATAAGAAATCTTGAAGGGGCTCTCAATCTATTGTACTACCAACGACTTTCGATCTTATTTATAGTTCCCAAAGCTTCCGTCTACCCCCGGTCACTAGAATAGACGTCCACTTAGAGGTGAAGTTTGGTGTTGGGGCAAGTTTTCCCATAGTCTCTCCCTATCTTCTTTCGAAGGGCTAAGGAGTGAAGGCTGACTATTATTGGTCTAGCTTACTTGGCTTCTCCTTTCAGTGCTTCACCAAGCTGCTACTAGATTAGAAATAGGCTACTCAATAATCAATCAAGAATCAGATTAAAAGTGGTGTCATTCTTCTTGACTGTGCCGCAATAGGCTGAGCCATTGCTGAGCCTGTGACTGAGCCTGTGGCTGGGCCTGTCGAGAACACAAAGTCAATTACATAGATCAGTTCTTGTAGGTGCTCTCAACCTATACTAAACCCATTTGTTTTCACTCACAAGTTCCTCCCAAGATTCTTACTCATCCTAATGCTTTCGCATCGGTCAAACCAAGGGGACTAAGATCGGGTGTTGGGGCTAATTCCTCAATTAATTCCTAACTTCTATCAAAAGCTAGAAACTAAGGGATGGTTATTGTGGTTCCAGTAACTATGGCTTCTCCTTTCGGTCCTTCACCTAGTTACCTATCATCATGCAAGGGTTTGGCCAGAACTCAAACATGGAGCAAGTTTGCAACAACCAAAACAAGAAAAATGGGTTAAGAACATAAAATGAGCAATTTATTGCAATAAGAACAGAAACATGCTTCACCCCATCAACCTAAAAGGGTTGTTTAATTCATGCTCAGAATCACAGAAACAAAAGGGGTAAAGGATAGCATGATGTTTGGAACAATCTGGAGGTTAAGGATAATGTGATTTCTGCCCAGAAAAAAGGTGCAGAATCGTGTTTCCCCTTGAACCTTTTGTTCCAGAACTTCTGCAAGTTTTGTGGGTGTTTGATCGAAGGTGAATTCGATGCTTGTTCTTCCTTTCTTATTCTCTTTTATAGGCACAGATTCTTCTCTTCTTTCTTCTCCCACGTGCTGGAAGGCATGGCAGTTGGGCAAGTTGAGTTTCAGATGCCCATCTTGCTCCTCGAGATAAGGCACCATGGGAGGTGTGCGGAATGGGTGAAATCTGCAAATCTGCAAATTTTAGAAGACTTAGGGGGAGGATAATAGTTCTTTAATTTTTAAATTCTTTGGTTGTATTGACTATCCCCTCTTTCCCATGCTTAAAGTCTTCTGAAATGCTCAGGTCATGATTGCACAGTTGAAGGTTTTGCAGGTGGTGAGGCTCTGCAAGTGGCTGAGTTTAATATTCTTTTCCTCGCGTTTCTGGTCTTCTGTAGATTTCACAGGCTCAGCCTCTGCTGGGCCTGTGCCTGGGGCTGTGTGCAATCTCTTTTCATTTCTCTCAGCAGTTGAATTCAGTTCATCTTCAAATTGATGTGGTGGCATGTTGGCTTTGTGGATCAAGGCAAAGGTGGTGAAATCCATTGGATAACTTGTGATTGGAGGTGGATTCGTGGCTTTTCACTATTTTGCAATGAACAACAGGCTCGAAATAGGCTCATGCAGTAAGGAATGTGATTTAAGAGAATATGATAAAATAATGCAGGGCAAGGCATATAATCATGGTAAATTGGGAGTGAATACATCTAAAATCATGCCTAAAAACCATGCACATTTCATGTGTATCAAAATACCCCAAACTGAAGATTTTTCTTGTCCTCAAGCGAATCAGAAGAGAAAAGAAGGCTTGATGTTGAAAGGATGTAAAGACAATTCCAATGCATTAGATTTTCATCAGGTTTCTTCCTTGTAGTGTCCCAATTTAGGCATCCTCTTATTCTTTCTTAAAACTACATCAATTCTAATCAAATTCCTTTTCAGTATTTTTGTCATAAAAAATCACAAGAATAATTTTGCAACTGGCCTCCATTCCTTCTGTCATTCGAGTGATTCAGTTAAAGATTGAAATGTGAAAAACAATACCTCATATGCAGACTCATTACCTCTTGTCTCCTCTAATGTGCATAAGTCATCAAGCTAGGATCACTAGGACTTTATTCGTGTTGTATTGAGGCTGGGTGAGGGTTGTCAAAGAAAGGTGGATGGTTTTTGCAAAGGTCAATGGCCTGTGAACTCGATTTTTTTTTTTTTGTTTATGAACAGCATGAGACTGTGTAGAGGTTGTTTGACCTTGTATTTTCTGCGGTCTCACGCTATTCAGTAATTGTGTCCCAATACTTTAGCCATCTTTGATGTAACCACTGACTCCAACAGATGGATTCGATTTGTGTTTCTTGGTGGAGTATGATTTCCAGATGTTGCCCTTGTCCTTCCTCCCTTTGTTTATTTTTGTTTTTCTTTTCCTTTTTTTTTCTTCCTCCCATATGTTTCTTTTTCTCATTTTTCTTTTTCAATAGAGGAGGGAGTACATGCATCTGGTGGTATTCTAATTTTTGTATTGGCTGAGGATGGACAGTCTCATTTTCCTAATCTTGATCGAACCTTGCTCACAGGCTCATTGACAGGGTGAGGCTGTTCGAAGGAATTTGTGCCCATAGACACTGATGGCCCCTACTTATGGCTGCAAATGGTTGAAGGTGGACTGTGCAGGGTATTTGAATGAAATAAAGGCCATCATAGTTGGCTCAAAGGGGTTGCAAGGGTTTGATGAGTGGGATGTGGGATGGTGCAGTCTGTAGGTGTGCCAAAAATGGCCTAGATCCTTTCCCTGCTTGTAGACTTTGCTTAAAATTTCGCCTTGACAGAGATAGGGGACTGTTCTAAGGTAAACAGGCTGAGCCTGTTTGTTTAGAAAAATTCTTTAACTGGGTCCTTCTTTCGACAGAATTCATAGAATGCAGTTGCTTGATTATTCCTGTTCTGCTTGTTTTGGAAAAAAAAAATAAGACAAGTCATAAGCTTAGGGAGTTGAGCAGAAATAAATGGAAAAAGAATGCATAAATATAAAAACAGGCTCACACTGGGAGAAACATATTAAAAATAGACGACAATTGAAATTGCATTGAGCATCAGAAAATTCACAGAGTCATAAAATTGCACCCTAAAATACCCCAAACTGAAAATTTGCAGTGTCCTCACCGCAAAAACAAAACAAAAATAGGGTGCAATGCAATAACAAAGTCACACAAAGAAAAGAAACACACTATAAAAAATTAAAACACAAAAGGGTTAGTCTAAGATACAATGACACAAAAATACCCCAAACTGAAAGTCAAGCTATGTGTTGTGGGGTTGAGTTATCCTATACTAGATTATCATGTGCTACAGCGATGGGGAAATAAGGCAGAAGTTCGACACAGACTCAGCCTGTGGTATGGCTCTGGTGAGCCTGTGTAAGCAACAGAATACTCCTTTTTGCAAAATTATTGAAGCTAGCTATTATGAAAGGGTATAAAAGAACTTCCCTGACGAATTTCTGACTTGATGATTTCATCCTCCATCGTCTTGCAACACCTGATAACAAAACACACAAAGGAAAACGAAAAGAACAAACTGAAAGAAAATAAAAGAAAACTTGAAAATTACCACACTTGGTTTTCCCAAGTGCGTGCTTCTTTTACGTCTTTTAGCTGGACACTTCCCCATTGTACTAGTTGGGAGGTGGATATTGGCGAGGTTGGATCTCCCTGAAAACGCCCATGGTAGGGTGATAAATTTTCAACCTTCTTCGATGGGCTATGAACAGGCTGACCCCGTCACCAGCAATCTCCATTTCTCCATGAGGTAAACGATGAAGAATAGTAAACGGACCAGAACACTTGGATCGTCTTGTACCCCGAAAAAGGACTTGGTCTTCCTTCTTGAAAGCGCGCTTGATGTTTTGACCATTGTGCCTTTTTATGGTTCTCTCCGTGTAAACTACGGTGTTCCCATTTATTTCTAAATGCACTTCATTCAATTCTGGAGGAAGAGGCTTTATCTCAATATTTAATGTAGGATCATCAGCTCCAGTTTGATTGATAGGCAGCTGCTGTTGGACAGGCTGCTAGACAGGGTGGGCATGTCATATTGACTTAATGTTGTCATCAACAGTGCCAATCTGGTAGCAGGTGCCGAAGCTCGAATCTGATTTAGGGTCTTGGAGAATATTGAAATTCAACGTATTTTCTCCATCTCTCAGTGTCACCCTTCCTTCCTCAACATCAATCATTGCCCTAGCCATGGCGAGAAAAGGTCGCCCTAAAATGATAGGTGTGTGGACATCCAATGCCATATCTATGACCACAAAATCAACAGGGATATAAAAATCACCAACCTTCATGGGCACATCCTCTAATACTCCCACGGGATACACAAATGAGCGGTCAGCAAGTTGGATTGTCATCCTTGTGGCCTTGATGTCTCCAAGGTTCATGTCTTGAGTGAAGGATAGTGGTAACAGGCTAACACTGGCTCCGAGATCACATAGGGCTCCTTCAATTTTCTTGTCCCCGATGTTGCAAGGTATTGTGAAGCTTCCTGGGTCTGAACATTTTGTGGGTGGTTGGTGTTGGATGAGAGCACTCTCCTGGGCTGTCATGGCTACAGTCTCAATATCATCAATAGTTTTCTTCTTTGTCAGGATTTCCTTGAGAAACTTGGTATATGAAGGCATTTCTGGGTATAGGAGAGGAGGTTGGTAAGGGTGAACAGTCTAGGGCTGTTTCTCAGCTCTTTTGGTGCTAACAGGCTCAAGCATAGGCTCAGCCTGTGTCTGCACTGTCTGTCCAGAGTTGGATGTCGATGCTTGTTGCTCCACAGCTTGAGGCGGTTTTGGCACTGTGTCTCTTAATTCTCTCCTACTATGAAGGATCACAACATTGCAATGTTCAATCCTTGGATTCTCTATTGGTTTTCCTAGAAGAGCTCCTTGTTGGCTAGTTGACAATGTGGCCTGTTGGGCTATTTGATTTTCAATGATTCTGTTGTGGGATTTGATTTGATTGATCTCCTCGCACATTTTATTCTGGTTCTCCAAGATGGATTGCAGCATGCTCATCATGTCGGAGTTGTTGCCTTGCTGTCCTTCTTGATTTTGCCTCTGGTACTGAGGCTGTCCTCCCTGGTTCTGTCTCTGGTGCTGGGCTTGTTGTGGAATTCTCTCCTCGGTTGGTCACTTCCAAGAGAAGTTTGGGAGGTTCCTCCAGGATGGATTGTAAGTGTTTCTATGCAGGCCCTGCTTCTGCTGGATGTAGTGAGCTTGTTCAGAATCACATTCGGCAAAGAGTGGGCAACTGGATGTACCGTGAGGTCCTCCACAGCCTTCACAGTCTGGGGCAGCGGCTGAGGCTGTCTTGACTTGAGCAGCCCCTAGTTACTTTCTGAGGGCTTCTATCTCTGCCTCTAGCTTGATTACTCAATCTACACTAATTATTCCAAAGAATTTGACTCCTCTGACTTGAGTTTTTCTCTTGCATAGGGCTTCAAGAATGGCGACTCCATCATTGTAGTCCTTATCTAAGAATGCACCATTGGCCATCTTGTACAAAGTGTTCTGGTCTTCATCACACAGGCCGCAATAGAACTGTTCAAGCTGCACGGCCTCATCAATCTGGTGATTTAGGCATCTTCTTAGTAGTCCCTTGAATCGCTCCCAAGCATCTCGAATTGATTCATCATAGCACTGAGAGAAACCAATAAGCTGCTGCCTCAAACTTGCTGCCTTACTGGAGGGATGGTACTCCTTCAAGAAAGCTCTGACTAGACTGTCCCAGTCAGTGAAATGGCCTGCTTCATGGTTGTTGAGCCATTCGAAAGCTGCATCTCTGAGTGAGAATGGAAATACTCTCATGTATAGTTGCTTTTTGGTCATCCCTGCTATGTTCACTGTACTGCACACTTGCAGGAAGTTTTGCAAGTGCGAGTTTGGATCTTTAGAGGGTGTGTCTCCAAAGGTACGCCTTTCCAGCATGCTCAACAAGTTGGTCCTGATCTCATACGTAGCATCTACATCGAGAATGGCTATACTATTGTGTATGATGGTGGTTGGTGGTTGTAAGAGCTGGGACATGGGGATGTAGGGTCAAACAGGCTGATCCTGTTCAATGCCCTGGTGCGCTCCTTCATTGGGTCTGTCTACCATATTTTGTTGCTTTTGTTTGCGAATCTAGGGGTTTGTCTTTTCGTTCTCCTGGTGAAAGATTAGAGCTGGTTGCTTGCTCCTGGTTTGGGGCATGCACCACCTGAAAACTTCGAACTTGGAAAAAGAAAAGGGGTAAGTAATAAAAAGCCTAGTAAATCAAATAAAAAGTAGAAGAATCATGTGCCAGTCCCCGGCAACGGTGCCAAAAACTTGATAGTGGAGTCCTGCAAGTGCACAGGGTTGTTGTAGTACTATCAAGGTCGTATCCACAGGGACTGGGTTGAGCCTGTTACTTTCAAATAGACAATTTAGGCTAAGATAAGCAAATAGAAGTGGAGTTGAGTAAATGGTAGTTGAAATATAAACAGAGCAATAAAATAAAGCAACTGTAGCGTTGAAGTAAGAAAAGATCAGATTTGGTGAAGTCATAGGCATCCGGGGTTCACATGTCCTGTTTCATGTTTTAAATTGCTCAACAGCCTCACAATAGGCTGAGCTTGTTTGACGGCCTGCATTTAATAAGATGTCTTGAAGGGGCTCCCAACCTAATTTACTACCAACGACTTTCGATCTTATTGATAGTTCCCAAAGCTTCCGTCTACCCCCTGTCACTAGAATAGACGTCCAGTTAGAGGTGAAGTTTGGTGTTGGGGCATGTTTTCCCGCAGTCTCTCCCTATCTTCTTTCGAACAGCTAAGGAGTGAAGGCTGACTATCATTGGTCTTGCTTACTTGACTTCTCCTTTCGGTGCTTCACCAAGCTACTACTAGATTAAAAATAGGCTACTCAATAATCAATCAAGAATCAGATTAAAAGTGGTGTCATTCTTCTAGACTATGCCACCACAGGCTGAGCCAGTGCTGAGCCTGTGACTGAGCCTGTGGTTGGGCTTGTCGAGAACACAAAGTCAATTACACAGTTCTTGTAGGTGCTCTCAAACTATACAGAACCCATTTATTTTCACTCACAGGTTCCTCCCAAGATTCTCACTCATTCTAATTCTTTCGCATCGGTCAAACCAAGGGGATTAAGATCAGGTGTTGGGGCTAATTCCTCAATTAATTCCTAACTTCTGTCAAAAGCTAGAAACTAAGGGAAGGTTGTTGTGGTTCCAGTAACTGTGGCTTCTCCTTTCGGTCCTTCACCTAGCTACCTATCATCATGCAAGGGTTTCGCCAGAACTCAAACATGGAGCAAGTTTGCAACAACCAAAACAAGAAAAATGGGTTAAGAACATAAGAAGAGCAATTTATTGCAATAAGTACAGAAACATGCTTCACCCCTTTAACCTAAGAGGGTTGTTTATTCATGCTCAGAATTACAGAAACAAAAGGGGTAAAGGATAGCATGATGTTTGGAACAATCTGGAGGTTAGGGATAACACGATTTCTGCCCAGAAAAAGGTGCAGAATCGCGTTTCCCCTTGAAACTTTTGTTCCAGAACCTCTGCAAGTTTTACGGGTGTTTGATCGAAAGGTGAATTCGATGCTTGTTCTTTCTTTCTTCTTCTCTTTTATAGGCATAGATTCTTCTCTTCTTTCTTCTCGCACGTGCTAGAAGGCATGGCAGTTGGGCAAGTTGAGTTTCAGTTGCCCATCTTGCTCCTCGAGATAAGGCACCATGGGACGTTTGGCGAATGGGTGAAATCTCCAAATCTGAAGATTTTAGAAGACTTAGGGGGAGGATAATAGTTCTTTAATTGTTAAATTCTTTGGGTGTAATGATTATCCCCTCTTTCCCATGCTTAAAGTCTTTTAAAACGATCAGGTCACGATTGCAGAGTTGAAGGTTTTGCAAGTGGTGAGGCTCTGCAAGTGGCTGAGTTTAATATTCTTTACCTCGCGTTTCTGGTCATCTACAGATTTCACAGGCTCAGCCTGTGCTGGGCCTCTGCCTGAGGCTGTGTGCAATCTCTTTTCATTTCTCTCAGCAGTTGAATTCAGTTTTTCTTAAGATTGATGTGGTGGCACGATGGCTTTGTGGATCAAGGCAAAGTTGGTTAAATCCATTGGATAGCTTGAGATTGGAGGCAGATTCGTGGCTTTTCACTGATTTTGCATTGAACAACAGGCTCGAAACAGGCTCATGCTGTGCCAGAGGCTGTTTCATCGAATTCTCCAATAAAATCTCCAAAATTCTTCAAAATGTACATGGAATCACTAATCATGCAGTAAGGGATGGGATTTAAGAGAATATGATAAAATAATGCAAGGCAAGACATATAATCATGGTAAATTGGGAGTCAATACATCTAAAATCATGCCTAAAAATCATGCACATTTCATCTGTATCACGCATTAAAATTCCTTCTAGAGGTGCCTATAGGCATCCTGATCTTTCCCGAACTAATATCATCTTCCAATTGTATTCCTGACCCAATGAGTGCTTTAAAATTGGCATAATAATTGCCAACCATGCGATCGTAGAAAATTGGCTGCAGGGTCTTGATCACCGTCTGCACTTGATCTTCTTCTGTAGGTCTGTCCCCCATTAAGGATGCTTTATTGCACCACCTCGAGATGTATGCAGAAAACGTCTCTTGAGCCTCTTGCTTGGTTGTCTCAGGATCCCTTTTGGTCACATCCACCTCAGTATTGTAATTATATTGCTTCAAGAATTCTTTACAGAGGTCCTCCCATTTGCTTATCTTGCTCTCATCCAAGGTCATGAACCATCTCAAAGCTCCTCCAAATAATTTTTTTTGGAATAATTGGGTCATTAATTCAGGCCCAATCGCCATAGGTTGCAGCATCCTCACATAGATCTTCAGGTGAGTTGTGGGACATCCTGTCCCGTTAAACTTTTTGATGTCTGGCATCTTAAATTTTTCAGGCAGGCGGGCCTCTGGGAATAGAAAAAAGCGATCCAAATTCCAATCGTCCTCTTTCTTCTTCATGGTTCTCAGCAGATCCTTCAATCTTCTAAGTCTCTCCCAATCTCCCTTAGATTCTTGCACCACCAAATCACGATCCTGAACTATCACCACATTATGTTCGCCATCCGGTTTTGAATTTTGTCCCCCATTACTCCCAGAGGACGTCGTATTCCCTTTCATTAGGGCTTGGAGTGCTTCCATGATATTCGGATCCTTGAGTATATTCAGAATTTCCTCTGGCACTTTGACACCATTTTCCTCACTCATGTTGTCCGAATGTTTAAAGGACTAGTGTTAGGGCCTTTGACTCCCCAGAGACCATCTCACACATGTCTCTCCGGATTTATATATGGGGGAACGAACGAAGGGGCACCTCATGTATTTCTACTTGAACTCACAACAACAAACACTCAAATGCGCGCAACACCTATTGAATCATCATGCATGAGATGCTCAGGGTATGCTGCTGGTTGAGGGCTAAAAAGACTGCCGCTAAGGAATAGTTTGGCCTACTCACATGTGATAAAAGATATCGAGTGAGGTTCAAGGACCATTAATCCCTAAGCAGCGAGAAACCGGTTCACACAAGCCACTATCGCTTAAAGAAAGCATTATAGTGGACTTGGATCCCCTGGCCCTCTTACAGTAAGGGCTTCACAACATTCAACATAAATGCAGGACACTTATGATGACACATAAAAAGGCGTACAAGATTCAATAATTGCACAAAATTTCTTGAACCCTCAAGGTCCCCAGCGAAGTCGCCAGCTGTGAATAACCGACCCAAAATCACTTGGGCCTATTCACCTTTCCCTTACACCTTCTTCATAACCGTCATCCAGCATCTTTGGAGTCGCCACCCAAATTTTGTTAAGGGACAAAAACATGGGAAAAACCCTTCATGTGACTCCATTTAGGCAACCGGATAACGAACCAAAGATACTGGACCCGGGGGTTCGTCATGGATGGGAAGGTGTTAGGCACCCATCCATGTTGGGGCGAAACTTTGTGCGATTAAATCATTGTGTATGCCTTGTGCAAGTGTGCAAGAGTGAACAACAAAACACATAATAACAGAATATATAAAAAAAAAGAAAGGGGGGAAGAAGAAGATTGGGCTTGAGTTTCCACCACTAGAAACCACCTACGTACCCCGGCGACCGGGTTCAAAGCCCACGTAGTTCTCGACATGGCATCACAATAATCACATCATCACCAACATCAACATCTCAACAATAATTGGTCACACAAAAAGGGATTCGGATTACCTCTTGCAGCCCTCCTCTAGCTCCATGGTTTGAGTCGTGCCTTCCACACAATTTCATCCACTTCTCAACTCAATCTTGGAGTTCTTCTTGATTCTCCCTTCTTGCTACCTTCAATGGATGATGCTACCCACGAATTCTACCAGAGTTTTGCCTATGAAACAATTTCTTAGCTTGGAGAGGTAGAGTTTCTCCAAGCTTCAAAGCTTTCTGAAGAGTAATTGTGTAATAAAATGTGTGTCCTTTGAAATGTGAGAGGGAGGTCCTATTTATAGTTGTCTGGGTAGCCTAGGGGCGTGGACCAACTTAATGATCAAGGTAATGGCCAAAAATCTGGGCCAAAACCAAGTAGAATCAGATTACGGGCATAAATCGGGGAAAAAATGTGTTTCTAGAGGTGCATGACCGCCATGGTCGGCGGTCATCCTATGGATGACAGCCAGGCCAGGCGGTCGTGGGTGGAAAACCGCCCAGGCCCGGCGGTCATCCCGAGATGATCGCCCGCGCCTACGTGTTTTACCCGTTCTCTCCTTTTTCGGTCCCGATTCTCCCCTAATTCCTCCCTAATTGATCTTACCGCGTAATTAACCCTCTAGACTGCTCAGAATCCTCTGCTTTCTTGATTGCTACTCCCCCCAATCATCTCCTAATTGACTAATTACACATTGATTCCTCATTTTAAGCCAAAATCATACCAAAAACATTCTTGCCATTAAGGAATGATTTAACTCTGATTTTTTATGAAAATCAGAGCCAAATTTGTCTGCAAGCAAGGATGGGCTGTGCAACTTTGGAGAAAATTCCATACCTTATTAAATTGGACCCTTACATTTATCTCCAACCCAAAAATGAATATAATTGGGTTCAATAAATAAACAGGCCCAAATTTAATGAGATAAAATACATTTTAGCAATTTAGTTCTTAACATATCCTACGATTAAACTGTCGCATTAATCCTAGGAATTAAAAGTTTTAATTACTATAACGTATAAATTCTATTAAAATTAAACCTCATCCATGCTTCAACCCTAGACTAACTCATCAATCTTATGATTCAAACATGTTTGGGGTCTAATCTCAGTAGAATCTTCATGGGTCAAATTTGGGTGTTCACACACGGCTTTGGGTTTTGCGTGTACCGGGTACATGACTTTGGGTTTTGCAAGTACCGGGTACATGGCTTTGGTCTTGCATGTACCGGGGACACGACTTTGGGTTTTGCGTGTACCGGGTACATAGCTTTGGGTTTGTCTGTACTGGGTACACGGGTTTGGGTTTTGCATTTATCGGGTACACGGCTTTCGGTTTGCGTGTACCGGGTACACGGCTTTGGGTTTTGCGTGTACCGGGTACACGGCTTTTGTCTTGCGTGTACTAGGTACAAGGCTTTGGTCTTGCATGTACCGGGTACACGGCTTTGGTGTTGCATGTACCGGGTACACGGCTTTGGTTTTGCGTTCACAGGGTACACGGCTTCGGTTTTGCATGTACCGGGTACACAGCTTTGGATTTTGCGTGTACTGGGTACACGGCTTTTGTTTGGTTTTCCTTATCCCATGGTTTGCGAGAACTAGGTCCCTTGCTTCAGGCTTGTATGTCTCAAGGTCGGCTCATCTGTTTGCAAGGGTTGGGCGCTCGGCTTTGGGCTGCGAGAACTGGGTCCTCGGCTTTTGGTTTTGGTGGGTTGGGTAGTTTGCAAGGACTGGGTCCTTGGCTTTATATCTCCCTCGTGGTTGGGTTCACTCCTCCCTTATGTCTGGTTCTTCTCATCTTTCGGTTCGCGGGTGCTAGGACCCGGCTTTGAGTTGGTTTCTCTCTTGGTTCACTCATGTGTGGGTTCTTCTGGGTCTACTCTCAAGGTTATCCCTGGTTTTACGATTTGTGGGAGCTGGGTCCCGGCTTTTGAGTGGTTTGCCTCACATTGGGTTGGTCTCTCTTCTGGTTCTCTCGTCTGTGTTCTTTCAAGGTCTGGATCCTTCATTGCTGGGTCGTGGTTGCAACGACCGGGTCCTTGGTTTTGGTTTGGTTCTTCTCATGGTTTACTTTTATCTGGGTTCTCACATAATCTCATTGTTTTGGGAAGAGGAATGCCATATGGTCGGGTTATTTTGACCCCGTGCCCCTATTTACTGGATGTGTTGTGCCCCTCGAGACATACAGGCCAAAAGTAGGGGTTGGATGCCCTTAATATCTTGCCATGATTTCAGAGGTAGAGTTTGGTGTATCCTTAATACAAAAAAAGTCAATCCAAATGGGGCTTGTGCCTTCAATTTCCGATTTCCAAAGATTTGTTCGGATTCAAGCAATGCATCTTGCTATTCGGGACTCATAAATGTGCATACAAGATTTTATCTCGGAGGAAAGGCCGTTCCAGGGCGGGGGGCCCGCAAAAATTGAGAAAGGACCCCAAAACAGAGGTGGCAGTCATGTGAGGAGGCCCGCCAGTGCCCAGCGGTCATGTGGGGATGACCGCTAGGGCTTGGCGGTCCGCCAGCCCTACTTCGGGTATAAAAACCCCTTTTATTCTCTCTGTCCCCTCATTCTTCATTCATACACTCTCAAACTCTGAATCCTCTCAATTTTCTCTCCCTCCCTAATTCCTAAAACACTCTAAATCATCTCCCCACTCCTCCTAGTCCTCATCCATGGCATCATCATCATCAAATCCCTCCAAATTGCGAGAAGAGACCATGAGGAAATATCGTCCGGAATCCGACCCAGAGGAGAATCCAAGTTTGTTGTTGAAATCTCCTAGTAGACACATCTCCACCCAACTCCATAGGGTTCAAGCAAGTGATTTCTAAACCAAAAACTCCTTGGATTTAGTTTTTGATTGATTTTTGAGTTCATGCCCTCATACCTTTAGAATTCGAATTTATGTGATGCATGGTGTGTTTGAACGCTTGAGAATGCCCGTAGGATGTCTATGATACTTGCCCCTACAATTATTTCATGGATTAAACACAAGAAATCACAAATTGAGGTTTTTCCCAAATTGGGGGTTTAGGGTGTTTTTGGTGTTGTTTTGACATTGCGAGTGCATAGGATTGATGTTGGGTGACCGGGTATTAATGGGCTCGACCCAATTTTGGCGAATTTTAAACTTCACCGGGGCGGACTTTTGTGAATTTCTTGTGTTTTGACCTGTAAATGAAACTATGTTATGACGTTGGAATGCATGATGCAAGTGCGTAAATCTATCACCATGATGCATGTCTTGATGTATGTGGTCTTGGTTCGATCTTGGCGAACCCGGGTTGGCATGAGTATTGACCTCTTTTGGTGTATCTCCACAGGATGTGAAGGACAGGCAGCGAAATCATGCTGGGGCTAATGCCCGGCATCTCATTCTTGAGCATGTGAGGAAAGACAGGCCTGTTCGAGGAATCATTAAAAGGGTCAGGTTGTGGGATTTCTTTCGCATTTTCTAAGGAGACAGAGTTGACCTGCAGGCTGTATTGGCTCTGGGTGAGAGGTGATGGGATACTACCAATACTTTCCACCTTGCTTGTGGTGAGATGACCATGACCCCTTTGGATTTTACTCACATCACTGGACTACTGTTCCAAGGAGACCCAGTCGTTTTTGATCAGCAGTTAGGCCTTGATTGGATCCAGGAATTAGTGGGACTTGCTTCTGATTGGGTCTGCACATGTGAGGTGTCGCCGAAGTGGCTGCAAGATGCCTTACTAGACCCCCAGTATCCCAGAACGGTTGAGCAGAGGGCTCGGGGCTTGATATTGGTGAGCATGAACATGTCCCTCTTTGCTTTCGGTAGTGATCGAGTTCTATGTGATTAGTTGGCGTCGCTTGTCCTCCTGGACAGACCACGGATAGATTGGGCTTCGCGAATGCCAACCGAGAGATGTGCAACTTTTCCCGGGTTGCTGCCAAGCACTTCTATGGTTCGTCTTGGATTTAGGAGGTATGTTTTTTTTTTCTGCCCTTGTCCCTTTTTGTCATACCTATTTGCTTCTCCATTTCCCTATTTACCCGGACGACTTTAGTAGGTGTGGGGTCAAGAATACCTGGGACTATCTGCCCCAAAGTTGCCAGCTGGTGAGAGGGCATGGCCGGTTTCCCTCCGTTGGGGTTCCCTGAGCTGTTGGACTAGGAGTAATGCCCAAGATCGAGTAAGGGCCCGTCACTACATAGATTAGGTTGCCATGTCGGGCAAGATATCCTTTCTCCCTCACCTCTCATTTCCCGAAAAATTCCTTTTGTAGCTGTGAGAACCTGGAACTTTCTCACCTCATGACAATCGATGGAGTCGCCACCCAAGTTTTATTACCGTGGAAAAACTCAAGAAAAGCCAAAGAATAACTCCTTATACCCACAAAACAACCAAATTAGTGAACCAAAGACGCCAGACTCGGGGGTTCGTCATGAATAGGAAGGTATGAGGCACCCCAACCATGCTTGGGCGAAATAATATGCAATTTAAGCGAATTTTTGTGTTTTGGTGCCTGTGTGCATGTGTGTAACCAAATTTTCAGCAGCATATAATCATCAAAACAGCATGCACAAACCGAGAATTAAAAGAACAAAAGAGAAAAGAAAGGGTTAGAACATAATTTGGCTTGCGTCTCCACCAGTAGAGACATCCTACGTACCCCGGCGACCGGGTTCGGAGCTTATGTAGTTCTTAGATTCGAATCAACACTCGAGCAAACATGTCAGTATTAGCGTACAATCAGAGACAAAATCACAGCAGCAGGGATAGATCAAAGGACAAGAGACCGAGTTACCACAAGGGGCGTGTTCTTCGTCGTTCTTTGCGTTTGAGGGTTGTAGATTGCTTCTACCCTCTTTCCGTTCCTTAATTCCACCTTGATTGGATCTGGAACTACTGCAGAGACAAAACTAAACAACACACCACGTGAAATCTAGCAGAGAAAAGCAAAGAAATCGAATTGAGAAAAGAAAGTAGTAGAGTTTTCCCAAGCAAAATGCTTAATGGCCAACTCTCCTAAAACATGTTATGAGGGCTCTAATTATAGTGTTCAGGGTCTCAGGGGTTTCGATCCTAAGGCCGAGATTAAATCCCTAAATCCAATGGCTGAGGGTAGAGATCGAAAAAAAGGAAAAACTAAAAAAATTGCCGAAACTGGAACACACGACAGCCATCTGGGGGCGGTCATGTCGTGATGTCCGCCGGCAGGTGGCGGTCATGGCCCCATGACTGCCGGCCTGTCGGTTACTGTTCACAGCTTTTCCTATTTCGACCCAGTTTTCCTTATTTTGACTCCAAATTGTTTCTTGCGCACAAAGTACGGATTCTTAAACCAGAAAAACTCCCTATTCTTGAGGAAAACTCCATACTCTTTCCATGTAAACTCAATTACTGAACCTCTACTCCAAGAATTAAGAATTATTCCGCTTTTATTCCATAAAATAGGCAAAATAATAAACTAACTTAACTGGGCCTCTAATAAAAAAGAAAATCAGACACAAATAAGCCAGAAAATTCGTGCTAAGCCTGGGCCTAATTATAAGAATAATCCACTGATTTATTCATTGGGTTCTTAAAGGAAATTAAAGACCAAAAGTCAATAGAATTAACCTTGGGCTCTAAAGCACAATAACAAGTAATGGAACAAATAGATGGCTAAATTTGGGTGTTCACAGATGCCCCTAGTTGGTGAGGGTCTGAGAATTTAGGCACGAAACCATGCAAAAGAACACACAAATTTAAAAGAGAAACAATACACGCGGGTATGCTGCTGACATTGACAATGCTTACCTGAGGTTGTTCCACTGGGGATAATGGAAGATTTTAGTGTTAAGAGAGGATGCTTGGACCCTTACTATTAACCTACTTTCTAAGGGGACAATTTCAACGTTATGAAGGGGAAAATCCCTAACCATTAGCTTACTTTCAAAAGGAGACAATTTCAACATTATGAGAGGGTGAAACCCTGACCATTAGTTTACTTAAAGAGACGATTTCAACGTTATGAAAGGGTGAAACCCTGACAATTAGTTTACTTAAAGAGACGATTTCAACGTTATGAAAGGGTGAAACCCTGACCATTAGTTTACTTAAAACGGGATTGAGACAAAAAGCTTGAAACTAATGGATTGAGTCTAAAGAGTACTGCCTCTGGCATCCAATGGGGAATAAAGATTTTGAGACGAACCAGGATTTCGAGACTAAAGGGACAAAGCCCGTGGCGATCCACTTGGGGAGTTTTTTCAGCCGAGTAAAGATTATGAGTGTTCATTGTGATTGAATCATTGGATGCCCCTAATGTGTGTGTTGGGACAATTTCCTAAACCTGGATCCGGAAAATAAGTTGAAAAAAAAAAGAGTTATTGAGGGTTGTGCCAAACCCTTATGCATGAAAAGAAAACAAATTTGTGACCTTAGTCGAGTCATAATTTTCGAAAAGAAAAACATTTACTGAGTGGATTGAGTGGTGAGACAAGACAACGAACAGTGGCTCGAAGGCGGTGCTGGCGGTCATGTAATGCTTGCCGGTGGTCTTAGAGGCTTGGCCGCCAGCTGGCGGGGGGCATGGCGACTTGTCCGCCGGCTGGTGGCGGTCATGACTCTCAGTTCCAATTCCTACTCGATTTTGGAGTCCAATTCTTGATGGGAGACGGGTTTAGCCGACTTTTGACCTCTATAAAAGGAACCAGAGACCCCTGGTATGGTGCATAACCGTCTGAGAGCAGAGGATTGAGTACTTTAACACCATGAGTGACAATTTTCATGCTAGAGTGCAAGCTTGGATGAAGAGTATCTCCAAAGCCATTCAATATGATTTCCTGCATCTGTAGAGGCTATTCAATCTGAGGTTTGTGCAAGTCCAACCAGAGTTGATAAGGGCCGCAACGACGTTTTGGGATAGAGAGAATCTTGTGTTCCGCTTTGGAAGCGATATGATGGAGCTCTGCCCGACAGTGGAAGAGTTCGACACTCTCTTTGGCGTAACGACAAGTGACACCAAAAATCAGCTCACCGAGGAGACAAGGAACAGAAAAATTGTTGCTGCGTCATACAATGCCCCTTATGCAAGGAGTGTGTGCGCCTACTTATCAATATCCAAGGATTGGTGGGACACTCTCTTGATAGACAAAGATTACATCGACTTGGGACCATTGATCTCTTTGTATCACGTAGATGGAGACGAGACACTCGGAAGCAGCTGGAGAGAGAAGAGGAAGCGGGTCCTATCATTTGTCATGATGAATGAGTTCTTGCTAAAGATGCGTCATGGCATGGGTCACGTTATTCTTGGAGAATACGTCGAACAGCTCTACAAAGGAAATAGCATTGCACCACTAGTAGTTGGCGAAACCTTTAATGCGCTAGACGCCCTTGCGGATGACTTGAATGAACCAATTGGCCGTTCTCCGTTGCTATTGCAAACGTGGCTGTGTGAACATCTCAAGATCATTGAACGACCGGTATCATTGAAATACACTTCAGCGGGCTATTCAACAAGGCGTCGACTCCAGAACATTGCGACTATGAGAGAGTGGGTCACCTATATGCATCATTTGACTTCCAATGATATAATGTGGCATTGTGATTGGCTGAAGGTTATACGCATGGCAAGAGACACATTCGGCAATGAAGTAGAGCTGCTACCCGGTATCAAGCAGTCTACCTATTACAACACGACGCGGTTTAAGAGACAAATTGGTCAAGCTCAACTTGTTCCTTGTATGATCTCCCCTCCTATCCAAGGGACTATGGATGGTAAACTCGTGGGGATTATTTGTAGTAATTAGACTCTCTTGACTTGGATTGGCGTAGGAACGCGTGCGTTGGAGCCTCTTATTCCGCGGTATAAGGAGTGGCTAAGGGACGCAACTAAGCCAATGGAGAAATTGCTGCGTGCGAGACGAAAGAAGATCATGGACAGTCCTGAGCCATCTAGAGCTGAGTCTGTGGGACACACTGAGTCAGAGGAAGAAGAAAATGACAAGAATTGGAGGCATAGATGCCCTAGGCATTAGAGACTTATGACAAAGAATGTTATTTTCATTTATGAGTATGCAAAATAACAATAGATGCCCTAGGCATGGGTCACGTTATTCTTGGGAACTTTTATTGATGTAATAATAAGAGACCGGACCTTTGTATGCTTCCTACGTATCTGCCGCTTCGTGACTATTTATTGTGTTATTATGATTGTGTTTGCACTGAATCAAGTCTACGTAGTTCTTTGAACAATGTTTTGCGCGCTACACATAATACTTCTTGACTTGATCCATGTTGACTGGGTCCTTGAACTCGTTGCCATCTAGATCTCGAATTCTTGTTGCCCCTCCAGAAAGGATTTCCTTGACAATTGATGCACACGAAATATGCATAGTTTTAGGCATGATTTCAGGCATGATATGTGCTCATTCTTTCATGATTATATGCCTCCTATGCATAATTCCGTCGTATTTCCTGTATTCCTATCCTTCACTGCATAACTAGTGATTTCAGGTGCATTTCAACCAATTTGGGAGGATTTCATTGAAGAATTTGAAGATACAGCCTCAGCACAACGTGAGCCTGTGACAGAACCCTTGAGGCTGTGACTGAGGCTGTTGTTCATCGAGAATTCAATTGGAGGTCTCAAACCACCCTCAAATCACTAGATTTATACTGAATCTCATTGCCCTTACTTCGATCCAAGAAGTCCTCATGACATCTCACCATCGGCAAAAGAAGCAGGAATTAATTAAAGGAAGAATTTTAGGAGAACTGCTACAGCCTCAGCCACAGCGTGAGGCTGTGCATCCTGCAGAAACCCAGAAAATGCAAAAAGAATAAAGAATGTCGCCACTTGCACCACCTGCTCCACTAACATAAACAATCATTCTCCTGACGTTCCCAGAGCACTTTTGAAGGAAAAGGAGCAATGGGCACATGACTTCCAAAGGGAATCTCCTTAAAGAACAATTATCCTCTACAAAGGGTGCCTTGGAACTCACAATCCACCATTCAACTTGCTGCCCATCATGCCTATCCTGACACATACGCTGAAGTATAGAGGAGCCAACTTGCCCAAACACCCATGCTCTCCAGCAGGTGGGAAGGAGGAAGAGAAGGGAGCTGCATCTACAAAAAGGGTGAAGAGAAGAGGAGAAACCAGATCCTGGCATCGAGGAATCCAGAGATCATACACCCAGAAAATCACAAAAGTTCTGGAACAGAGGTTTAAACCCAGAACCTTGGGTTTTTAAGGGGGTACACGATTTTACAGGTTTTTCTGCAGAAATTGTGTCGCCCCTAACCTCCAATCTGTTCCAAAACCTATGCCCATCTTTATTTCCATTATTTTTGTAATTCTGAGCATGAACTAAATAACCCCTCTTAGGTTGAAGGGGGAAACATGTATTCGATTTGTGTTTAATAAACTGCTCCAGTTTTAACCCCCTCCTTCTTGCTTTAGTTGTTGAGTTATTAATCCATGTTTAGGTTCTAATCAAACCAATGCATGAACTCAGGTAGCTAGGTGAAAAACCGAAAGGAGAAACCTTAGTCACCAGAAAAACAACAACCAAACCTTAGTTTTAACTCGTGACAGAATTAGAAACTAGGTGAGGAATTAGCCTCAACACCAAATCCTCATCCCCCTTGAGTTTGACCTATGCGAAAGCACTTGGAATATGAGAACCTTGGGAGGAACCTGTGAGTGAAAACAAATGGGTTCAGTACAGGTTGAGAGCGCCTCCAAGAACCAATCCTTATAATTGACCTTTCGCCGTCCACAGCCTCAGGCTGTGCACAGCAGAGCCTCAGCTTGTCACAGTGTATTTTGCTGTCGACAATGCCAAGCTGTAGCAAGCACAGCCTCACTCTGTGACTGTACGAGTCAAGAGATAACACCATTCCTAGTTTGATTCTTGATTGATTATTGGGTATCATATTCTTATTTAGTAGCAACCTGGCGAAGGACCGTAAGGAGAAGCCAGGAGTGCTAGACCTACAATAGTCAACCCTTACTCCTTAAGCATTCGAAAGAAGGTAAGGAGACACTGTGGGAACCCGCACCAACACCGAACTTAATCCCTAGGTGGACGTCTACTCTAGTGACAGGGGGTAGATGGAAGCTTAGGGAACTATTAATAAGATCGAAAGTCGTTGATAGTACCTTAGGTTGGGAGCCCTGTCAAGATATCTCATTAGTCACAGCCTCATCACAGTGTCAGTCTGTGACTGAGGCTGTAGAGCAGTCTACAAGCATAAAACCGGTACATGTGGACCCCGGATGCCTAAGAATTCACCATTCCTGATGTCTTCCTCAGTTAAATTCTTGTTACGTTTATTTTACTGCTTGCTTTTATTTCTCTACCATTATTCGTCAAATTCACCCCTTGTTTAATCGTTCTCTAGTCTAGTTAGTCCGAAATTGAAGTAAAATTAATTCCGCCCAGTCCCTGTGGATACGACCTTGATAAGTACTACATTGACCCTGTGCACTTGTAGGAAAGCACGCATCAATATACGATCCGCACCAATTAGTCTTGAATTTGCCTCTAAGATCATGCACCAGTTGCCGTATCTCTTTGAGCACTAAGTCACCTTCTTTCAGTCCTCGAGAGTTAACCTTTTTGTTGAATGCATGCGCCATACACCTTTGATAACTTTGGACATGGTATAGAGCTTGCAAACGCTTTTCGGCGAGCAGTGTGAGTTGATCTAGGCATTCTTGAACCCATTGTGTCTCTGGAATCATACTTTCGTGGGCCACCATCAAAGATTGGACCTCAAGTTCAACGGGAGCATAGCCTCCAAGCCATATACAAGAGAGTACGGTGTAGCGCCAGTGGATGAACGAATAGTGGTGCGATATCCCTATAGTGGTAATGGTAGCTTTTCCGACCACTCTCGGTGTGTGGTAAGCATCATTTTTATGATTGTCTTGAGGTTTTTGTTAGCAGCTTCCATAGCCCCATTAGTTTGAGGTCGATAAGGTGACAACTTGTGATGTTTGATGGCGTAGCGGGCGCATAACCTTTCCACATTGGCTTTGAAGTGAACACCATTGTCTGATATCAGCTCAAAAGGAACACCATATCGGCAGATGAGGTTGTTGTGAATGAATTTGGCGACTTTCTTGGCATTAAGGACGGTGAAGGACTCGGCTTCAACCCATTTGGTGAAATAGACGATAGCCACTAGGATGTGTTCGTGTCCGTTACATGACTTAGGAGAGACTTTTCCGATGATATCAATACCCCATGTAAAGAATGGCCAAGGCAATGACAGAGGCGTAAGAGGAGATGGTAGAAGATGTTGCGACTTGGCGTGCACTTGACATGTGTGGCAAGATCTAACATGTTCGGTACAATCGACATCCATGGTAGACCAAAAGTATCCCAATCGTAGGATTTTCCAAGCTAGCATGTTTCCACCCATGTGTGGGCCTTCGTCTTCTCCATGCACCTTTTCCATGATTCTCTGAGCTTCATTGGTATCGACACAGAGTAAATGAACCCCACTGGCATGTCTTTTGTACAACTTTCCAGCGTATTGAATGTATCTGGTGGCGAGTTGTTTCAGAGTTTTTCTTTCTTTACTAGTTGCATGCTCAGGATAGGATCCATCATATAAGAGATTGTATATATTGGTGTACCAATGTTGCCCCTCGGCATTTAGATTGCTCAAGGTGTAGGAGGGTCGATTCGTTTCGGCCACAGTGATAGCCATAATTGCCTCTTGGTCGGCTTGAATGAGAATCTTGAACCATGGCTTCGGCATTGTAGATTCTCAGTGAAAAGACGGATCGGCGTTCTTTTGAATTCCAATAGGTAGGATGATGGCAATCATAGGCATGCCAATCATGGAGGCTAAGATGGCAAGTGCATTGGCGAATTTGTTATTTTTCCTGGGGACATAGTAGAAAGCTATTTCCTTGAACCTAGCGGCTAGCCTTTGTAGATAATTGTGATAAGGCATAAGCTTGTCTTCTTTGATCTTCCATTCACCCATGACTTGTGAAATTACCAGAACAGAGTCACCATATACCCAGATTTGCTGTATACCATGGTTGAGCGCAGTTTCGAGCACAATTGTACATGCTTCATATTTGGCTATATTGTTCGTGGCTTCAAACTCTAGCTTGCAAGACAGAAGATAAGTGACTTTGTCGTGTGAAATGAGGATAATACCGGTGCCAAAACCGCTTCCGTTTGCCGCACCATCGAAGTACATCTCCCATGTTGGGATGGTGATTGTCAAGACACCTTCATCGGGGAATTGAGGCTCGAATCTTTCATCATGGGTCACTGGTTGAGAGGCCAAGAAATCAGATATGGTGCTTCCTTTAACAGCCTTTTGGGACACAAGTTGGATGTCGAATTGAGATAAAATTGGGACCCAGCAATGTAAGTTTCCCTAGGCTATATGACATTCATATAAAAGCAAAAAGATGTAGTGGAAGACAAGGGAAACAACCAAGAACACATGTGAAGCTAGTAAACCGTATAATAATTTTACATACCTGTAAGGTTATGATCTTTCACCTAACTTGTGTAAGGAATCAGTAAGAGCAAGAAGAAGGCCTGCTCCTCTACGGTATCCACACGAACCGTGATCGGCTTCGAATCGTCACACGAATCAAGCCTCGAGCACTCCCACTTGATGTGCTAGCAACAAAGGTAGGAGCTAGTGTGTGTTTGGGGTGTTTTGAGTGCTTAAGCTCTTGCTTCTTTCACAAAGAAGAAGAACTGAAGAGAGGTGTTTTTCAGAGAGTTTTGGGGCTGCCAAAACGTGGTCAAGAGGCTGAGAATGAGGTGAATGATCTGATCACCAGCCACACACACTCATTGTCCACATTAGTTTAGTCTAATGGCCAACATGGTGGACCAATGGTGATGATCATTACCACCATTGTCTCCCACTAATCCCATCAGACCTAACACCTCCACCTAAACATGTCTCATCAATAATTCTGATAATTATTGATGCGAAAACCGGCCCTGGTTCAACCATGGTCCAATCACGGTTCAACCACGGTCCAACCACACCCGGTCCAACCACGGTTCAACCACCTGTCCGAATCAACGGTTCTATGTGTGTGACCCTGTAGGCACTTGTAACGTCCGGCAATGATTGTAAAATCTCATTTTACAATCATAAACAAAGAGCGGCGTCTAGCAACACATCATTGCTACCCGAACGACAAGATCAGAACTGATTCACTATGCCTCGGAATATGTCATCGTCCCTTCGTCCCATTATCAAGATTAAACCGAGATATGGAGTATGTCAATCTCGTATATGTTCAATCTCGGTTTCTTGATCCTCGAGTTAATTGTGTGAAACGGATACCAATGATATCAACATATCATAATCCGAGCACGACCATGCATTTACAGTTCAACTCTATCAAGAAACCATCCGATAATATACCCGTTATATGGGTTGGACGAATCCCCTCTTGATCAATCAAAACCCACTACATACTCGGCATATACCCAATGATTATCCTTATGTCCACCCAGTTACGGGTGACTAGGAATAATATCAAAGTACATGATTCATATGTTGGATACCTTAACGATCTCAGGTCGGAGGACAATCACATCTACAAGAACCACTAATGACATACATACAACGTTCCATGTAGGGTTCTTATGTGGGTCGGTCCAGTCCACAAGTTCTCCAACTTGTACCCGTATGTAGAATTCATATCACATATGCAATTCTCAACATACGCTAGTCTTAACTTATTATTACAACCCATCCGTAATAATAACCGACTAGGGACATTTAAGAATATACATATCAAATATATATAAACTTGGGTTATAAGTATGTGCAAGCGTTTATCTCATAAACGATACTTATTGGAATAACCTTAATGCATATACACAACTACAAATAATCATCCATGATTGGCTTTTGGGCATATTACTAACAATCTCCCACTTGCACTAAAGCCAATCATCCATGTATCTTATACATGTGGATCTAGCATGACCATCATGCTTCAGTTGCATGAGAAGATTAAACAATGTATCTGCTACATTGTTCCCAGAAGGAACTATACATAGCCTTAGTTGTAGAGTCGATGGTTGTTCTTGCTTGGAACTATTCCAGCTCACAGTACCACTTCCAAGACGAAACATATATCCTTATTGCGATCTAAAATCATCCATGTCAGTTTGGAAGCTGGCATCTTTGTAACACTTTACAACAAGCCCATCAACGCTTCCGTAAACCAGGAATGCATCCTTAGTGCTTCTCAAGTACTTAAGGATATATATAACTGCTGTCAAGTGACTTTCACCGGGATCAGATTAGCATCTGCTCGTGACACTCAGAGCGTAAACGACTTTCGGTCGAGTACATAATATGGCATACAAGATAGATCCTATTGCCGAAGCACAAGGGATCTAACTCATCCACTCTCTCACCTTAGTCATATTAGGATATAGACTCTTTGAGAGGGCTATGCCATATGACATGGGCAAGAAAACCTTAATGAAATCTTGCACACTAAACCTCTTTAGCACCATGTCAATATATGTACTCCGACTTAGCCCCGAGAAGCCTTTTGGATCTATCACTATAGACCTTTATACCTAACACATAGGCAGCTTCTCCTAAGTGCTTCATTGAGAAATTCTGTCCTAACCAAGTCTTTGCAGATTTTAGTGTCGGAATATCATTCTCAATAAGTAGGATGTCGTCGACCTACAACAACAAGAAAACAATAGTGCTCCCACTAACCTTCTAGTAAACACATGAATCATCTTCACTTTTAATGAAACCAAATTCTTTGATTACTTCATTAAAAACAAAGATTCTAACTCCTTGAAGCTTACTTTGGTCCACAAATGGACCTTCGCAACTCGCAGCTATAACCAATAGAATCTGGATGGATTTAACTATGGCGACTTGTGAGAAGGTTTCATCATAGTCAATACTATGAACTTGCTTGAAACCTTTTGCAACCAATTGCCCTTTAAAGGTAATCACATTACCATCCATGTCGGTCTTTCACAAAGACCCATTTGCACCCTATAGGTTTTACCCTTTCAGGTGGATCAACCAAGGTCCATACCTTGTCTTGATACATGGATTCCATTTTCGAATTCATAGCTTCAAGCGACTTCTTGGAGTCAAGACCCGTAATGGTCAGCTGATAGGAAGTGGGCTCATTCTCGTCTATGAGCATCACGTCTCCGGTATGGGTCATAAGAAATCCACATTTCTCAGGCTCATACCAAGTCCTATCCGACCTACGCGGTCCATGTGTTATAGGTACAGGATTCTCATCCACAACATCTTGCGGATCCTGTCCTTTGTTCCATCTCAGCCTTTTTAGCTCGAACTTCTTCGAGTTCTATTATCCTCCCACTGATTCTTCTAGAAATGAACACTATTTCTAGAAAAATAGCAATCCGAGCCACAAACACTTTGTGCTCTATGGGATTATAGAAATAATACTCTTTAAGGTATCATACAAAAGGCACTTGTCAGATTTAGAGTCGAGTTTATTTGATGCTTCACGTCTCACGTAAGCCTCACAACCCTAAATCCTCATAAAAGACAAATTGGGACGCTTCCCAGTCCATATCTCATATGGTGTCTTTTCTACCGAAATAGATGGAACACGGTTAAGGTATGTGCAGCACTCAATAATGCATGTCCTAAAAGAAATAGAAAGGTCAGCTTGACTCATCATAGAACGAACCAAGTCCAACAAGGTTCGGTTCCTCCTAATGGATACACCATTCCAATGAGGCACACCCAGTGGAGTTCACGAATCAAGCCTCGAGCACTCCCACTTGATGTGCTAGCAACAAAGGTAGGAGCTAGTGTGTGTTTGGGGTGTTTTGAGTGCTTAAGCTCTTGCTTCTTTCACAAAGAAGAAGAACTGAAGAGAGGTGTTTTTCAGAGAGTTTTGGGGCTGCCAAAACGTGGTCAAGAGGCTGAGAATGAGGTGAATGATCTGATCACCAGCCACACACACTCATTGTCCACATTAGTTTAGTCTAATGGCCAACATGGTGGACCAATGGTGATGATCATTACCACCATTGTCTCCCACTAATCCCATCAGACCTAACACCTCCACCTAAACATGTCTCATCAATAATTCTGATAATTATTGATGCGAAAACCGGCCCTGGTTCAACCATGGTCCAATCACGGTTCAACCACGGTCCAACCACACCCGGTCCAACCACGGTTCAACCACCTGTCCGAATCAACGGTTCTATGTGTGTGACCCTGTAGGCACTTGTAACGTCCGGCAATGATTGTAAAATCTCATTTTACAATCATAAACAAAGAGCGGCGTCTAGCAACACATCATTGCTACCCGAACGACAAGATCAGAACTGATTCACTATGCCTCGGAATTTGTCATCGTCCCTTCGTCCCATTATCAAGATTAAACCGAGATATGGAGTATGTCAATCTCGTATATGTTCAATCTCGGTTTCTTGATCCTCGAGTTAATTGTGTGAAACGGATACCAATGATATCAACATATCATAATCCGAGCACGACCATGCATTTACAGTTCAACTCTATCAAGAAACCATCCGATAATATACCCGTTATATGGGTTGGACGAATCCCCTCTTGATCAATCAAAACCCACTACATACTCGGCATATACCCAATGATTATCCTTATGTCCACCCAGTTACGGGTGACTAGGAATAATATCAAAGTACATGATTCATATGTTGGATACCTTAACGATCTCAGGTCGGAGGACAATCACATCTACAAGAACCACTAATGACATACATACAACGTTCCATGTAGGGTTCTTATGTGGGTCGGTCCAGTCCACAAGTTCTCCAACTTGTACCCGTATGTAGAATTCATATCACATATGCAATTCTCAACATACGCTAGTCTTAACTTATTATTACAACCCATCCGTAATAATAACCGACTAGGGACATTTAAGAATATACATATCAAATATATATAAACTTGGGTTATAAGTATGTG